>JBBBDQ010012346.1:0-25989 GCA_037127315.1 Ascarosepion bandense
TATCCCCTGCGCTAGGGACCGACCACGTTAATTCAAGGAAAAAGTTTATTTTTAGCTGACATTTCTATAAAAACTTATTTGGTATTTCTCTTTCCTTTAAATTTCAGGTCGTTAAAAAATTGAATTGACTTCTTATTCTCATTTTCTTATCGGATAATAAAACAAAAACAATGTTATTTTAACGAAGAAAAAAGCGCTAAAATTTCATAGTTTGTTTCACACAGTTAACACAAAAAATGCCTTTAACCAAATTTTCGAACGTGGTAGAATGGATTAAAAAAGTAAAAATAGAAAATACTTGTTTCCTCTTAATAATAACATATTTTCACAATAAACCACATTTTTATTAAGTTTTTAGGTGTTTTTTATTTTTTTGTGTTTTTTTTTTTGTGTTTTTTTCAACAAATTGATGGAGGTACCTCTGGATTCCACTCTGGATTACAAGTCCCGCGTGCTGTCTCCTGCGCCACAGGTACTGCTGCATGTGTTCGCTATCTCTTAAACAAAAATTGTTATGATTTCCAACGTCTGGAAGGGATTTAAAATTTGTATGATTAAATTAATTCGATCATTCCATGTATCCGTTTTGCTAACCGTTTGTGTTTTAAAACAGTCATTTTTTAAAATTAAAATAACTGTTTCTTTTTTTCTTTCTATTTATATATTTGCATTGTATCACAGTGTTTCAAAATACATTATGTGCGTTTAATGATTGCTTAAAGGTGGAGAATAGCTTTTTCAACTGTTTTCCAGGAGAAAAAAATCAAAAATCTCTGGCCAGTATGGGGCTCGAACCCACGACATTCGCGTTATTAGCACGACGCTCTAACCAACTGAGCTAACCAGCCCATTCATGCAACAATGGTGTCCTATTTATTAAAAATGCAGCCTGCCTCTCATTCTTTATGTTCGCATGGTTTACGAAAAAAATGAAGCAGGTATGTGTGTGCAATATCGAGGTATACCGCAAAAATTTCAGTAATCAGTCATAAACTACAAGTATGTAAGACCAATTTTAGGAGTGTACGCTGGTATACACGATTTAAATATCAGAAGTAATGAGTAGCGCCTCAAAGTAAAAAAAATAAAATGTAGACTAGAACACTTATGCCTCCGTTCTTTGTAAGCAGTGAATGAATATTGGGATTGTTATTTTTGTATAAATACGATACTATTTGCAAAGCACATGAAAGTTAGCTTAGTAGGTTACAATGTCGTGTAGATTTTATCTTTCATGACCAGGATTTTTTTGGTTTTTTTTGTTAAAAATAATTATCGAAAATAAGAATAAATTGACCAATTAACTTTTTGTTTGGTAATTTTGTTTTGCTCCCCGAAGGCCTTTTTTAGCCCTTTAAAATCTTTCAAAAACATCCTTACTTTCTTCATTGAAATGCTGAACTCAAATCGATAATTGTTCATAGAAGAAACGTACCTTTTATAGCGAAAGATTTTTTTATATCAGCGAAAAAAAGTGTAAACATTTTTTTGTTTTGCCTGAAAAAAAAAGCGCAGTTCTTGTAGCGCAGAATAGCATTATAGGAATTTTAATGCAGTCTTTTTGTGTTGTTTTCAGTTCTACCAAGGATATTCTTGTCTTGTCGTATTAGTTAAAAAAATAAGCAATTTTGAAATATCAGCTAAAATTCTACGAGTATGGAATGGCCGATAGTGTGCTCCATTTTTACTAGTGGCTTCTGGTTTAAGATCTCGCAACGGATGAATACATTTTTTATTAAATCAGATAAAAAACTATTTCGAAATGTCAACTCAAAATAGTATAGGAACTGTTTATTTGTCATAAATAATTTATGATAGGTACTGCTACTCATTTTAAGATTATAAATTTTGATGTCTAAGTTTTAAACTGATTTTTTAAAAATAAAAATTAAAAAATAAGAAGTTTTTTCTTGAAGCTTTTTTGTACATTTTTAAATTCGAAGCCTTTTTAGTTAATTTTGCGAATAAATTATCGAGTTCTATTAGAGAGTGTTACTGTACAAAAATGGCGATCAGTTTTTCTTCTTTTTTTTTTTTTTTGCGTCCTAAAATTTTAAAGTGAAAGAAAATGTAATGTCAGTTAAAAATGTAATTTTTTTGTATTCATTGTCTGTAAAGGTTATCACAGGTAGCGTGAAAGATTTTTAATCCACAGGTTTTAAAAGTTCGAATCCCCCCAGGATGAGTTTTAGTTTTGAAATCAGATAAAAACAATTTATAAATATTTTAGTGGCTTTTGTCGAAGAGACATTTTCGAACATTCGTCGTCTCTGTCGTGGACTTCTGTTCCAGTTGCTGTTAGTTCAATAAGACGGCCATGTTCAAAACATATCCGACAATCCCTGCATTTAAAGATATCAGAATGTTGGAAGAATAAAAAGTGTTTTGTTTGTAAAATAAGTGACGATTTTATGAACAGAACAAAATAACAAAATCTGTAAGAAGTGAAATTACCGTGTAAATGTTCAAAGAGAAAGTGTGGTACAATGTTAAAGGAATCAAGAGTCCTTAGTTGTAAGTAACTTGGCTCATATTGTGTGTATGCAAAGATTAACAGGATAGTATCAAAATTTGTGTTCCTTTCCTTTTATGGTCGGCGAGAAATTGAAAAGGAAGGTGAAGCAATAAAGGAAAATGGTATTTATCGAAGTTAAATTTGACGAGTCAGTTGAAGTATCTTGTAACGTTGCTGTTGTTGTCGTTTTCTTCTTAGTTGACTGCGAGAATGGTGAAGATGAAGAAGGAGAACGAATGTGTGACGGAACCTTATGTCAGGTCAAGCTTGAAGTTTCTTTTGTCACATTATAGCGTGTCGTCCATAATTTCTGCTCCCATCTGACTGATTGATTCGACTTTCCATGTTTAATAGCGATTTACTTTTTCACGTAGGCTTGTTAACTTTTCTCTCAATTTTGCAAATCGCTTTCTTTCATTGGTTAGAAAATTAATTTAACATCAGATCGCGAAATTTGGCTTCGTCTTTTTCTTTCAGTACAGGGTCAATTCTTTTCCTATTCGTCAAAATTAAATTTTACACTTGGTGTGAATTTTACCTTAGTCTGTTTTTTTCAAAATGTTTTTAGCCATTCTGATCCGATTTTGAATTGTGCAATATTATTTTTTTGTATTTCAGTTAATTGTTGGATGATATACAGGATTTGTGTCCTATAAATCTCACTTCGTATGATTAGTTATTTTTAAAAAAACAATAGAAATAGCGTATACTTGAAAAAACGTTATAATGTAAATTATCAAATTCTATGGAATGTACAACTGGCGAATTTTTAATTCCTCACGTTCAATTATTTTCGAACGCTTCTGTTGTCGACATCGTTTGCATGACCAAATAAAGCCAAAATCTAAACCACGACGCTTTTTTACATTAATGATTTTACAATGTTAAAATGTTCATCATTTAGATTATTTTCAACAATATCTATTGCTAACAATCTTATTGAAAAGTTTCTGTAGTAGTTTATGTAATTCTCATTGTTTCTATTTAAATGTGTTAAATAAGAAATTATTTTGATTGTCTACAATTTTCAATGATGTTACATGGTCTTCGGTCATAAAGGAATAAAAACATGAATTATTAGTGATTATGCGAATTTTGAAAATTTAAAGAACTGAAATACGTAATAAATATTAAAACTACTAATTTTATTTTAGGTACCTTCACTATTTCGGCATAAATTTTCGATACCTAATTTTAAAATGAAATTTTAAATGAAAAACATTCTTGAAGATTTCATTTTAGATTTAATTAAAGCTTAATGATTAAATTTATTATTTCCATTAAGTAAAAAATTCTGGTGTATTTCAGATAGAAATTATATGGATTGGAATGTCATTTAATTTCGATTTCTTAAAATTTTGTTAAAAACGGTCATTTCTTAATTTTAAAAATATTTAAACAAACAAATTCATCGATTTTAAAAATATTTGAAAATATTTCTGACGTTTCATTTTAGTAAAATTAGAAAATTGACAGTTAAAATTAATCTGATTGTAAAGAAATATTACTTATAGCATAAAAAAACTACTATACAACACATTATTAACGAACGTTTGACGAACTGTTGACTGACGAAGCGATTACAGCTGCTACGAATGACCATAAATAACAACTTGCGCTCTAAGTGAAGGGACAAAACTCTTAAATTACATAACCTTTTCATAATAATAGCAATTTCAGTCTACTATACATGAAACTAAGGTAAAATATTACAAAAATAAAAACATTATTTATTAGAGGATTTTAATGAATATACTGAAACGAAAAAGAACAAGGAGAAATTATTTAGTACAATAAAACAATCTGTAAAGGACAATTAGTAGCTGGCCGGTTAGCTCAGTTGGTTAGAGCGTCGTACTACAATAACGCGAATGTCGTGGGTTCGAGCCCCATACTGGCCAAACAGTAATTCCCACTTTAAATTTTCTCGTTAGATATTCGTTGTTTTACTGAAAACAAGACCATTAAATTTCAGTAAACTGTACTTTAAAATTTAACGGAGAAGACAAAAATCTAACTTCAAAAAGCCGTATATATTTTTTCCTGTTATCAGACAGAAGAAAATTAGCTTTCGTGGTACATATGTTCATATCAGTTTCATTCAATTCGTGTGTGTATTTATGTGGGTGCATGTTCAATAACAGACATAAAGACATTTATTACAAAAAAGAAAAATTTAAAATAATTTTTATTATCCAATAATTTCCGAAAGGTTAAATTAAAAAAAATGTTATAAGATTTTTTTTTTAAGTTTAAAAATATCAAAAATTTTTCACCGACAAATTAGTTAGTTGTTTTGTAACATTTTTGCCTTTTTTGTTCCATATACGCCATTAATTAAATTCGCTTTCTGTAACCATTAATTTCTTATTTTTCTAAATGCCTACACGAAATTCACTTTATCGTGAATAAATTACAAAGTAATGATTATGGTAACCGAATCTGCAAGACACCCAACACCAGAAAAGCAAGGTTGACAAACAGGCGAAGAAGGACGCCACACCAGGCCGTCCTTGGGACCCAACATGCCGATGTCTCCAACCAAAACTACCGCTACCACGCTGCTCGATGCCTCCGACATTTACCACTGCTACCACAACTGTCCTTTTCAAGATAAAGGCAACTTTCCTTTTCAGGACAATAAAAGCAATTATCCTCTCCAGGACAACCCACAAAGTTTTTTACCTCTAATCACTACAACTGCCATTTCAGAACAGAAAAATCTATCTTATCGAGATATGTACCACCTCGACGTAGCGATTTCAGCGATTAGGCCAGTGCGACCCGGCAGTGATCTCATTGAATCAATCGCCGATTGCTAACGTAGTCTACACGCCAGTCAAACGAATCGAACTGCACTTCAACAGTTGACGTGTAAGGGTGTAGGATTTGGTATTTGCTGGGTTGTATGTTCTTCCATATTTTACGGGTCTGGCTCTCTAGATTATTTCCCCCAAATACAACACTCTGTTTCTACAATCGCGCGCAAAGTGAAAGGAATAATTCACAACGGTCATTAAACAACAAACAATTTATTATGTGAAAAATAAAATGGTACGTGGAAACAAACAAAATACATGATGTGAAAATTGCCTTTTGGGAAGTAAAACTTGGCAAGAAGTTAAATTTGTTCAAAGATGTGTACAAGTTTACGTGCTTAGCAGAGTCCGTAAATAAGTCTTTCCTACTTACATTTAGTTCATTTCAGTTGGCGACGGCGTGTCGCGTTGCTGAATCAAAGTTCGTCGGTTTTTCTTTTCAAGGTCCTCGGAGCTAGGTCATCAACTTTGGCGTGGAAGAAACTGACTTGGCCGGACAAAGTATCGCTGGCATGCGGACTTAATAGCTTGGTGACTGACCTTTTTCATACCCATTATTGTATTATATACATTAATAGGGGATCAAAGAATCTTCCTAACATTAGGGTGTGAAAACATTTATTGACCAATCAGATTTATTACTTTACTATTTTGTTTTGGGGCCTAAATATTTTTGTGTTAATTTACTTCGATCTATTTTTCTAGAATGTTCTTATTCTAAGTTTTTAGCTGATTGGTTGAGAAATATAAAAATGTAATCTAAATTCTACTGCCGTTTTGATCCAATTTTTCTGGAATGTTTTATTGTGATTTCCTCTTGCTTATTTTAATAGAAAAAATATGTATCCCCGCAAGAGACCTCGGACATGTTTGTCAAATTGGCCTTGTGCCAAACACAACCGAAGTCCTCACAATTTAAAATATCAGAAGGTTGAAGGTTGGATGTTGAAATGTGGAAGGATAAAATATTTCGTCTTGTCTGTTAAAATAAAAATTTTATTAACTAAACAGAAATAACGAATTTGTAAAATAAGTGAAATTGTATTTACTAAAAGAGAATAACATAAATGTGTAAGAAGAAAATGTTCAAATAAAAAATGCATTTAATTAATTGTTCAAAGAAGAAAATGTAAAAAGATGACTAATAAAATATGTTCTTTTCCCCTTTTGGTAGGCAAGAGAGTGAAAAAGGAAGAGTTAATAATAAATTTGTGCCCATCGGACTTTAGTTTTTAGGGAGTAAGTTGAAGTATGTTGTTGTTGTTGTTGTTGTTGTTTTGACGGCGTGTGAATGAAGACAGAGGCCGAAGAAAGGAAAATTGGAAGGAGAGGTAGAACGAATGTGTGACGCCACCTTTTTTTATGTCCCGGAGTCTTGCTTGAATTTTCTTTTATTACATTCAAGCGTGTCGTCTCGTTCCATGTGACTGACTGATTTTGCCTGTCAAGAGATGTGGTTAAGGAGTGGAATCTAGTCATGTGACTGGATCAAAACCAGATACCCATTTTTCTAGGTGTTAAGAACAACTGACCAGTCATAGATTAATTTGCTATTTCCTATCCAATCAGAATCCAGAATCATAATTTTCACACTGACTTGTGAAATTTGCCTTTGGTCTGGGTTTCTAAAAGATTT
This sequence comes from Ascarosepion bandense, assembly GCA_037127315.1. Taxonomy (NCBI): domain Eukaryota; kingdom Metazoa; phylum Mollusca; class Cephalopoda; order Sepiida; family Sepiidae; genus Ascarosepion; species Ascarosepion bandense. The sequence goes on from JBBBDQ010012346.1 coordinate 6,971, forward strand.
TCAGTCGTTCTGATCCATTTTTGCGAGTGCAATTTTTACTTTTTGTGTTTTAGTTAATGTTTGGATAATATAGGATTTGTATCCTACGAACGCAGTGTATGCCACTCGACTACGACAAACACGCAAACGGACTAATCTATCTACCCAGTGCAGCAACAACTAGCAATTCAAGCCCCATTTCCTGATCTATGCATTGTTAAACAGCACGCACCGATGATTCGAGCCAATGAGCGATGGACACGCTTGATCAAAACAGACCCGTGGCAAACAAGAGATCGTTTGTAAGTTGTAAAACAACGCAAATAAAAGTTGTCATACTAAATCAACATTATCACTTTACATCATGTTATTGTCATCCTTAATTTTCCATAAAAGTCCACAGAGTAATTACCACTAATCTGCCCCGCGACATAAGTACTATTTTCACCTAAGTGGGTAAGTGGAGCTTGTGTTGTCAAACTTCCTAATTGTATCTTTTGAAATAAGTTCTTTTCATATCTTGCTGCTGCCACTGTCAAATTAGTTTCAGATCAAAGAGTAGGCAGATGGCTGTCGAGGCACAGAAGACTGATGTCGCGTTTAAAATGTTGTAAAAGAATTAACAGATTTGCTAAAAAAAGACCCAGAATGACGTCAAAATTTGATAAACATTTAGTAGTTAGTTGTATTTAGTTTTTAATTGTTAACATATATATAAATCTAGATAGAAAAAAGCAAATGTTAATAACATCGTGTTGCGGGGAGAGTCGAGAGGTGTGAGTGCCAATCGACCATGCAACTAAGAAAGTGGACACAAAGCAAGGAAGGAGAGGAAATAGCGAAGAAGGATGACAAACGCAGATAGTCAGTAGGAGACGATAAAAATCGTGTTTTTATTTTCGTTTCTTAAGCGATCGGTGAACGGTATGGCGATGGAGGTCGTGTATCTAGAGCGGTATCCGTACGTCGGCAGGCGCTAGAACCGGTCGCTGGACGTCAGTGGGCACTGGAACCGGACGTCAGTGTGTGCTGGAACAGGTAGCGGGACGTTAGTGAAACGCTGCAGTAGGTAGCAGGTGGCCGCCGGAGTCGATGAAAGCTGCAGAGCCAACTGGGGTCTGCAGGAGTGAGCTGGATGCCGCTGTAGATTGCGGAATGAACTGGAAACTGCAGGAGTGAGGTGGATGCAGTTGGAAACTGCAGGAGTGGGCTGGAAACCGCTGGAAACTGCAGGAGTGAGCTGGATGCCGCTGGAAAATGCAGAGTGGGCAGGAAACCGCTGGAAACTGCGGGAGTGACTGGATGCCGCTATAAACTCGGTCGACTTGACTGTGCGCGTCAAAGTCCGCGTTGCAGTGAGGCTCCTTGCCCCACCTGAGATAGATGTGACACAAGTTTTTTTTTTAATGTGGGGACGCTCAGTGTACTGCTTAAAACATTACCTATCCACCGCGGTGGATATGTTCAAGCTCGGTCAAAAACTGGTCATATTCGGCCATTTCGGACCCAGCTGGAAGGTCGAAGCTTCTCTGGCCGAGGGATATTTACTCTTCTCCTCAACCTGAGAGAGATGTGACACAAGTTCTTTTTTTTAATGTAGAGCCTGAGTGCGTACGCCCAGGTACTGGTTAAAACATTACCTATCCACCACGGTGGATAATTTCAGATGATTTCCAGATGATACAAGTAGATAATATAATGTTAATGAAAATTTAAAGTTATTCATCGGAATTGAAGTAATAATATTGAATTGAATATTTCAACGTATTCATTTTGTTGAAACTGATCGTAATAAGACTTTTAGAAGTCAAGCAAATTATCAACTCGACTAGATGGATTGCCTGAGACACTAATACGGTCTACTGCCGAAATATCTAAATAGGATATAGCACCTTATATACAAAACATCAATTTCTTTGTGGAAATTCGTCCTCCCGGAATTAAATGTCCAAGCATTCCATTGCTTTACCTACACAACGTAATTACAAATTACCAAGTGCAAGAACAGTCTATAAAATACAGCGATGATTCATAGAATCCTATTTTGACGAATAGAAGATATGCGTTTATATTTATTGTAGACTAAACGTTATACGATATATTGTAAGTCAAGCAAATTATCAACTCTACTCAAATTATTCCCTGAGACAATAATACTGATCATTGCTGGAATATATAAAAATAGAACTAAACGTTGTTACATACAAATTTGCATCATCCCTGATGGTATTCGAACACACGGCCTCTGAATTAAAAGTAAAAGCGCTATTCACTGGGCTACAGGGACATCGCCGTTTCGAAGATTTTTGTTCGAAATACTGTCTATGTAAATTGTTGATGATTCATGGAAAGCTATTTTGTCGAATTAATCGGAATATTGCACTTATCTATTGTGAGACTAAGCGTTATGTGACATATTGAAGGTATATTTAATTGATAGTTTTTCATTTCTTTCTTGTGCGAATAAACTATATGTTATATACTGAAAGTCAATCAGATTTGAATCTCTACTGAAAGGACACGAGTCATACAATTAACGGTCTACTGCCTATATATCAAACTAGGTATAAACTAACTGTCAAATTCCTGGTGGGAGTCGAACCCACAGCCTACGGATTTAAATACCTGCACCCTATCCACCGCGCTACATGTACTACGCCGCTGCGCGCAATTTTTCATTCGAAATGCTATGTAAATTTTTGATGATACATGGAAGCCTATTTTGTCGAATTAATCGGAATATTACACTTATCTATTGTGAAAATGAACATTTTGTTGACATATTGAAAGTCAAGCAAATTATCAACTCTATTAAAACGATTCCATCGAAAGTCAATAATCTATTGAACAGGTGAAGAAGCTCATCTCTAGTTTCCAGTTTAGGATGCAGTTTCCGGTTTTCTCTTTTCTAATCTTCTGACGCTCATGTAGCCCCCTGCACATCAGTGGCATTACCGCCTTGCTTGGGGTGATATGATTAAAAAAAGGAATAATAATAATATTATCTATTGCCGAACAATCTAAACAGAATATATCACATTATATACAAAATGTCAACATCCCTGGTGGGATTCTAAACACAGTGTCTGGATTAAATTCCATCGCGTTTTCTACAGTGCCACAACGACTACATACAACCCTAAATTCACATTGGAAAAATAATTCCATATAGATTTCATATGTTGTATCTAGTATATTTAATTATTTTCACTCATTTCTTGTGCGAATAAACGTTATGTGATAGTCAATCAAATTAGAATCTCTACTAAAGGATTTCGTCTACTGCTTATAAGTCAAAATAGAATATAAAACTAATTTCCATCCCTGGTGGGACTTGAACTCACGATCTCAGTATTGGAAACCAGCTGTCTATCCACTGCCCTACAACGACTAACGGTTATCGCGGATTATCATTGGAAAATAAATCTGCTTTAATTTTCAGATGACACAAGTAACAATATTTAATAAAAAATTATTAAAGACCTAGAGCAACAGAAAGCTTATTAGTACCTCGGTGTAAATGAGTATGAAAGAATTCTCCATAGGAAAATGAAAGAAATAGTGCAAATTTAATCTCGTTATAGGTGTCGCAGGTTCGAATCCTGCCTGATGACACGCATTTTTCGTAACAAAATTTAAATACTCAGGCCGTTAAAAATAAATATGCTTTTTGATAAAAAATAGAATATCTACTCAAATACGACTATCAATTAAAAATAATGTTCAAACAAATAAATTATGTATATTATCAGTGAAATATTTTGAGAAAATAAAGTACAGCAATACATTTTGAAAAAAAAAACAAAAGCAAACAAAAAAAAACAATATAACCAGCAAAGCAATTGACTCTCGTCAAAACTTTCTTTACAAAAATGCGTTACTAAAATTTGATCTAAAACATCACCTACAAACTGATTTTTTTTTTACAAAAATATATATTCTTGAATTTTTACTTTCACGGCATCTCAACACCTCTGTGGGTTATTTAATGCCAAATATGTGCGGCTTTAAGGTAATTTTTAATGTTGAGAAAGTTAAGTTTTAATATTGAATATTGATTTAGTCAGATTTTGATGAATTTTTTCTTTAATTTTAGAAAACTGAAGATGTCTGTTAATTTTGTATTCAAAACTGTATTGCGGTAATAATTTTTTTCATCCAAATATATTATTGGCAATATTTTCCCCTTCAAAAATCTATATTTTTTTCTAAAAGTTTTTTTGTGTATATATTTCTATAAAGTCTATTTTTCTACTTTCATGGTGTTTTGACCCCAGTTTGGTGGGGGGTAGCTATTTGTCCATAACTGGTGCTACCACTCCGGGTCAGGGGGTATCTGAGAACAACAGCAATTAAGAGGTGGTTCCATGCTACTCACAACCTCCCAATCAGAGGCCTTGCTGCTGGATGCAGTTTAACGTCATACCCAGGACCCGAATATATATTCTATTCACCCGAATCTGTCGTAAATCTCTTGTCGGCATTAAATAACTTAATGAGGTTGATATGCCGTAAAGCAAAACAAATCAAACCAATGAGAAAAAGTCTACACTATGTATTGCTGCTTTTTTGTCTGATTTGATTACCAATATAACCATCCCCTGGCGGTTATCAAACACAAGACCTCTTGAATTAGACGTCCAGTACGTTATCTCTCTTATAGGCGTTACATGTGAATAGTTCTCTTTTAGCTGACATTTCTATGTTTTTTCATCTGATTCAATTCCAGCTATCACCAGTTAGATTCGAACCCACAGACTCTGAATAAGAAACCCAGTGCGCATCCCCTGCAGTACAGGACTACATATACCTATGGTGATACCGAGCAAATCAAAGGTTTGCACTCTCACGACCAGAAAGCAAATGACCAAAAATCGTAAATTGTTCGCCCCGGCTCCGCGCAGATGTTCCGGTTGAAAACTAAAGAATTAATTAAATATCAAATTCCAGTTCGCGGCTACGCAGGTGTTTATTTATCGGCCAATGGGAAGCCAGAATCAAATACGGATGTAGATTCCCAAATGATCACCTGCGATCCAAAAAGTCGAAATAAAAAGCCGATACAGAAAGCATCGCCAGACAGACACACACGGACAAACTCGAGAGAGACGTCTATAATTAGTATCTCCCTTGACCGAAGTCCAAGCGAATTACTATGCTCGTCTCCCATTCCTATCATCTTATCCTTCGCTGTCTCTAAACTACTTACCGACCAAAGGAGTGGATACATCAAAGACATTCCTAATTTACAACGCTCCACACATTCATAAGCATCAAATTCTCTTTTCAGCAATTTATTTGCCATGAACATTTTAACGTCCGTTTGACTCATCTTTAAAGGATGACTTTAATTGTAAAAAACTTAATTGATATGTGTATATATAAATGTTGTTTCCTAAACTAAATTTGCTTTTCTTGGTTTATGACCTTTCTTTATGACTTATAGTGGGCTATCTTCGACAAGGCCAAATTCTGTTAATCTGCAACAATGTACAACTACTCTCCACTAGAACGAACTCCCACTATATACCATATACCTTAAATGTTTTTTGTTTATTTGGCGCGTGTATTTTTTCGTGAGCAGAATTTAAAAATACTTTAGGCGACAAATCAAATTTCGACGTGCTTGAAGTAAATCATACGAGAATATACCCTCAAATAAACTATTAACACTCGTAAATCCTTACTCTAACTTGTAATCTTGTATCAATATTGGTGTTTGATCGTCTCATCTTAGATTTCCCATACAAAAAAAAAAAAAAAAAAAACGATAATAAGTATAACTGTTCTTTTTATCTTTTTCTCTATCGGATAATATCTTAGATAAGTTGAAATGTTTTGGTCGTATAATAAGAAAACAGAGTTTGGAAAATTAGATACTCATTTAGCAATCCAATTTCTCCCATCGCTTTAACAATTAATTGGATAGACATTTGGTCTTTCGAAAATCTGCTCAAAAATACAATTAAAAACTATGACATTGCTTAGATAAGCTTTTAATTGCTTTATAAATGATAAGAACATTATAGATTTAAGAAAAAAAGTCCCTTTTTTTTTTCGAAAAAAAAAAAAAACAACTTTTTTGGAACAACTTTCTTTATAATAATAATAATAATAATAATAATAATAATAATAATAATAATAATATTTATTTCTTATTTATTTTTTCCCGTCCTTCAGGAGGGAACCTAACTGAGGTCGAAAAAAATCTGCCATAGGAACAAACTCCTACACAAAGAATGTATCTTCAGGTCCCCACAACCAGGATAATCCTAGCCAGTGGTCTGAGAAATTCACCAACTAGATCTACAACCGTATATTTAAAGAAAGAAAAAATAAAATGATCTCGTGAGGAGTACAAAGTCGTTATGACTGCATTTCATGAAGCGTTACTCAAACCTCAAAAAAACATGACTCGCCAAACATATGACATTTGGCATTGAAAATGTTGGTCAAGCAAATAAGTATATTGACGAAAATAAATTGGCCAATGTACGTAGGTACATTATTCGTAATAACCGACTAACAGAGGCCGAAATTCATGAAATTAAAAGAATTGTAACAAGAAGAGTCGAATCAACAAAATATGAAAAGGAACCGGAACCAGAAATAAAAAGTAATAACATCAAACAAATCACAGGTCATAATGTAGAAACCGTGAAACACGCAAATCACACAAGAAGATAATGATGTAAGTTTAAAAATGCTGGAAAGGTGTGATCTGAGTCTGAGTCAGTTAAAAGACAAAAATAAAACGAGTTCAGAACACATCGAAGATAATTATTTGACAGAAAATAAGAACAATATACAGGAAGCCAAGATAGAAATAAAAACCATCTAAGTCAAATACAAAGAGTATTACAATGGAGGAACTTTGTGAACAGCTCCAAAAATTCCAACCAACGACAAACACTCGAACTATTAAACTGTACAATGCAGCACTGAAATCAATATTGGATGAAGACCCTCATACAAATCTTAACGAAATAATATATGCATCAGCAACAGCAGCAACAAAAAAATTAAATATTAAAATAAAAACAAGGCAGTCTCGTAGACGTGAAGTTCCACCTTGGAAAAGAAAAAGCGAAAAAGAAACAGAACAACTTAGAAGTGAATTATCAATATTGGATGAACTGAGTAGACGAATAAATGTAAGAACTAGGAAAAGCAGAAGAGCCGTAAAAAATACTAACACGCTCAAGAATGAAAATGACGTCTTATCAAATAAAGAAAAAATAAAGCAAAAAATCCAACTGAAGGCTCAAAGAATAAGACGCTATGAAAAAAAGGCAAGATTTTACAGAGAAAACAAGATTTTTCAGACTGATACAAAGAGATTTTACAGGGAAATAGGTAAAAACAGAATTGGTAGTCCCCCAGGAATGGAAGAAGTCACACAGTTCTGGGAAAAGATATGGGCTTGCCCTAAAGAACTTGAAGTACATTGGATTACGCAAGAGATAGAACGAATGAAAAATAAACCCGAACAGACATGGTCTGGAATTACAGAAGATGATGTTAAATATGCATTAAAAAAAGCACACAATTGGAAATTCCCAGGTATAGATAGAATTCCTAACTTTTGGCTATACTATTTAAATGCAGCACATAAAAACTAGCCAAAGAACTTCAAGAAATGGTTGACGATCCCACTAAAATTCCTGCATGGATGACCAAAGGAATTACATTTCTTCTACCCAAGAATGGTGACACAAACAACCCGAAAAACTACAGACCAATTACATGTCGTCCGACAACATATAAACTATTAACATCTATTTTAACAAAGCAGACATATTTATTCTTAGAAAGAAATGACATAATACCGCTTGAACAAAAAGGGGGCAAACGTGGCTGTTATGGTTGTAAAGACCAATTGCTGATTAACAAAATGATCCTGGAAAACTGCTACAGTACAAAGAAAAATCTTGGTACAGCCTGGATAAACTATCGAAAGGCATTCCGATAGTGTGCCACATGACTGGATTTTAAAGACTTTAAATATATACAAGATATCGCCCGTCATCATCAATTTCATCAAACAGTGCATGTCGATATGGAAAACAACCCTTTACCTCAATCATCAGACCTATAAGTCTGATGAAATAAACATCAAAGAGGTATATTTCAAGGTGATTCTTATCTCCCTTACTATTCTGCATATCATTAATAGCACTAACCAGTCAACTTAACAAGACAGAATGTGGTTATAAAATAGGACAAAGAAAAATAAGCCATCTATTTTACATGGATGACTTGAAGTTATATGCTAAGAATGATAATGAACTGGAAGGTCTTCTGCAAACTGTAAAATGCTTCAGCGAAGACATTGGAATGAAATTTAATTTGAATAAATGTGCTAAAGCTACAGTTTTACGTGGATCAATACAGAAACATCCTCCAATTAGCCCTAGACCCTGCTGTAACAATAAAAGAATTGAAACCAGAAGAAGCTTATAGGTGTAAATGAGAGCGAAAACATTCACCATAAAAAAATGAAAGAAATAGTGCGTAAAGTATAGAAGGCTACGAATGATATTAAAACCGAATTAAATTCACAGAACAGAGTTATGGCCATTAATAACCTTGCAATCCCAGTTGTCCAATATAGCTTTAACATCTTAAACTGGACTCTAAACGACATCGGGCGAATGGATGCTAAAATAAGAAAGCTTCTTTCTAAGCATAAGATGCATCATCCAAAGGCTGATGTAGATCGTCTATACATACCCCGTAAAGAAGGTGGAAGAGGTCTTATTCAGCTGGAATTGTCATACAAGACAACAACTATTGGCTTACTAACATACATAGAAACAACAAAGGATTGGATGTTACAATTAGTAAGGCAACATGAAGAAAAAGAAGAAAAAATATTCAATAATAAAAGAAGGCAGTAAATTCAAACAAGATTTACAGTTGGTAATTCTGTAGACATTATTGTTAAAAACCAGAGGAAAACTTGTCTATTAATTGATATGGCTTGTCCAGCGGATTGTAACATAGCAATCAAGGAATTTGAAAAACTGTCAAAATATAAAGACCTGGAAATTGAAATAGGAAAAATATCAAAATTGAAAACAAGAGTTGTGCCAGTAATAGTAGGTGCACTTGGAATGATAAAAAAATGAACAAAACAACATTGAAAGAATCCCTGGAAACCCCAGCTTAAGAGATATACAAAGAATTGTCTTATTAAGTACAGCCCACACACTAAGGAAAACTTTATCTATGTAATGCTGGAGATGATAGGGAAGATAGAGAAAAACATAGAATGGAGCATAACAACATGCCACTACCTGCCTTAGGTCTCCCCGCAGACTTGGTTGGTAGTGAGACCAAAGCAGAAATCGAAATATGATGAAAAATGACATAATAATAATAAATAAATAAATAAATAAATAGATTGTGTACTTCGGGAATGTAGCATCTATTTTTTTTTTTTTTTACATTTTTTGCATTTTTTTGTAAAATCTGCTCGAAAATTAAATCATAAAATATAATAAAACTATAGCGTATTTAATTTTAATTTAATTTTATATATATATATATATATATATATATATATAAATGTTGTAGTCTGAAGATAAAGAATTATTTCAATGAGTAACGAGTTTTCACAAGTGTAGTGCAGTGGCTAAAAAAAAATTTTAAAAATTTTAGCTCTCATCGAGAGAGTCCATTTAATTTTCAGCTCACACTGTTTTTTTTTATTTAAAAAAACAAACGACATTGGTAGGATTCGAACCCACAGTCTCTGTACTAAGTCCAGCGCCCAATCCCCTGGGCTACAGGGACCGAAACGTGATAATTCAAGGAAAAAGTTTATTTTTAGCTGACATTTCTATAAAACCTTATTTGGTATTTCTCTTTCCCTTTAAAATTTCAGGTCGTTAAAAAATTGAATTATTTGATTCTTATTTTCTTATCGGATATGAAAACAAAAACAATGTTATTTTAACGAAAAAAACGCTAAAATTTCATAGTTTGTTTCACACAGTTAACAAAAAATGCCCTTTGACCAAATTTTCGAACGTGGTAGAATGGATTAAAAAAGTAAATAGAAAATAGTATTTTCAAATACTTTGGCTTTCCTCTTAAGAATAACATATTTTTTCACAATAAACCACATTTTTATTAAGTTTTTAGGTGTTTTATTTTTTTGTGTTTTTTTTTTGTGTTTTTTTCAACAAATTGATGGAGGTACCTCTAAGTTCAACTCTGGATTACAAGTCCCGCGTGCTGTCTCCTGCGCCACAGGTACTGCTGCATGTGTTCGCTATCTCCCAAGGAAAATTGTTATGATTTTCCAACGTCTGGAAGGGATTTAAAATTTGTATGATTAAATTAATTCGATCATTCCATGTATCCGTTTGATAACCGTTTGTGTTTTTTTAGAAACAGTCATTTTTTAAAATTAAAATAACTGTTTCTTTTTTCTTTCTATTTATAAATTTGCATTGTAATACAGTTTTTTTAAAATACATTATGTGCGTTTAATGATTGCTTAAGGTGGAGAATAGCTTTTACAACTGTTTTTTCCAGGAGAAAAAAAATCAAAAATCTCTGGTCAGTATGGGGCTCGAACCCACGACATTCGCGTTATTAGCACGACGCTCTAACCAACTGAGCTAACCAGCCACTCGCATACAACAATGGTGTCCTATTTATTAAAATGCGAACATACTCTCTCATTCTTTATGTTCACTGGTTTACGAAAAAACTGAGGCAGGTATGTGTGTGCAATATCGGAGTATACCGCAAAAATTTCAATGTGTCAGTCATAAACTACAAGTATGTAAGACCAATTTTAGGAGTGTACGCTGGTATACACGATTTAAATATCAGAAGTAATGAGTAGCGCCTCAAAAGTAAAAAAAAATAAAATGTAGACTAGAACACTTATGCCTCGATTTCTTTGTAAGCAGTGAATGAATGTGGGATTGTTATTTTTGTAATAAATACGATACTATTTGCAAAGCGTCAGTTAGCTTAGTAGGTTACAATGTCGTGAATTTTATCTTTCTATGACCAGGATTTTTTGTTTTTTTTTGTTAAAAATAGTATCAATCAGAATAAATTGACAATTAACTTTTTGTTTGGTAAACTTTTGTTTTGCAGGCCTTTTTTAACCCCTTCAAATCTTTCAGAAACATCCTTACTTTCTTCGTGCAAATGCTGAACTCAAATCGATAATTGTTTATAGAAGAAACGTACCTTTTATAGCGAAAGATTTTTTATATCAGCGAAAAAAAGTGTAAACATTTTTTGTTTTGCCTGAAAAAAAAAGCGCAGTTCTTGTAGCGCAGGGAATAACGTACAGGAATTTTAATGCAGAGTTTTGTATTTCGATTCTACTAAGGATATTCTTGTCTTGTTTTATTAGCTCAAAAAATAAGCAATTTTGAAATATCAGCTAAAAATTCTACGAGTATGGAATGACCGATAGTGTGCTGCATTTTTACTAGTGGCTTCTGGTTCGAATCTCGCAATGGATGAATAATACATTTTTTTTATTAAATCAGATAAAAAACTATTTCGAAATGTCAACTCAAAATAGTATAGGAACTATTAATTTATCATAAATAATTTATGATAGGTACTGCTACTCATTTTAGAATTATAGATACGTCTAAGTTTTAAACTGATTTTTTAAAAATAAAATTAAAAAATAAGAAGTTTTCTTGAAGCTTTACATTTTTAAATTCCAAAACCTTTTTCGTTAATTTTTTGCGAATAAATTATCGAGTTCTATTAAAGAGTGTTACTGTACAAAAATGGCGATCAGTTTTTCTTCTTTTTTTTTTTTTTTTTTTTTTTTGCATCCTAAAATTTTTAAGTGAAAGAAAATGTAATGTCAGTTAAAAATGTAATTTTTTTGTATTCATTGTCTGTGAGGTTATCACAGGTAGCCTGAAAAATTTTTAATCCACAGGTTTTAAGTTCGAATCCCCCAGGGATGAGTTTTAGTTGAAATCAGATAAAAACAATTTATAAATATTTTTGTGGCTTTTGTCGAAAAACATTTCGAACTATTCGTCGTCCCTGTCGTGGACTTCTGTTCCAGTTGCTGTTAGTTCGAATAAGAGATAGACGGCCATGTTCAAAACATATCCGACAATCACCATTTAAAGATATCAGAATGTTGGAAGAATAAAAGTGTTTTGTTGTAAAATAAGTGAATTTTATGAACAGAACAAAATAACAAAATCTGTAAGAAGTGAAATTACCGTGTAAATGTTCAAAGAGAAAGTGTGGTACAATGTTAAAAGGAATCAAGAGTCCTTAGTTGTAAGTAGCAGCTCATATTGTGTGTATGCAAAGATTAACAGGATAGTAATGAAATTTGTGTTCCTTTCTTTTTTATGGTCGGCGAGAAAGTGAAAAGGAAGGTGAAGCAACAAAGCAAAATGGTATTTATCGAAGTTAAATTTGACGAGTCAGTTGAAGTATCTTGTAACGTTGCTGTTGTTGTCGTTTTCTTCTTAAGTTGACTGCGAAAATGGTGAAGATGAAGAAGGAGAACGAATGTGTGACGGAACCTTATGTCCAGGTCAAGCTTGAAGTTTCTTTTGTCACATTATAGCGTGTCGTCCATAATTTCTGCTCCCATCTGACTGATTGATTCGACTTTCCATGTTTAATAGCGATTTACTTTTTTCACGTAGGCTTGTTAACTTTTCTCTCAATTTTGCGTCAGCTTTCTTTTTCATTGGGTAGAAAATTAATTTAACATCAGATCGCGAAATTTGGCTTCGTCTTTTTCTTTCAGTACGGGGTCAATTCTTTTCCTATTCGTCAAATTAAATTTTACACTTGATTGTGAATTTTACCTTAGTCTGTTTTTTTTTCAAAATGTTTTTAGCCATTCTGATCCGATTTTGGGGGTGTGCAATATTATTTTTGTATTTCAGTTAATTGTTGGATGATATAGGATTTATTGTCCTATAAATCTCACTTCGTATGATTAGTTATTTTTAATAAAAACAATAGAAATAGCGTATACTTGAAAAAACGTTATAATGTAAATTATCAAATTCTATGGAATGTACACTGGCAATTTTAAATTTCTCACGTTCAATTATTTTCGAACGCTTCCATGTTGTCGACATCGTTTGCATGACCAAAATAAAAGCCAAAAATCTAAACCACGACGTTTTTACATTAATGATTTTGCAATGTTAAAATGTTCATCATTTAGATTATTTTCAACAATATCTATTGCTAACAATCTTATTGAAAAGTTTCTGTAGTAGTTTATGTAATTCTCGTTAATTTCTATTTAAATGTGTTAAATAAGAAATTATTTTTTTGATTATCTAATTTTTCAATGATGTTACATAGTCTTCAGGTCATAAAGGAATAAAAACATGAATTATTAAGTGATTATGCGAATTTTGAAAATTTAAGAACTGAAATACGTAATAAATATTAAAACTACCAATTTTATTTTAGGTACCTTCATATTTCGGCATAAATTTTCGATAACTAATTTTAAAATGAAATTTTAAATGAAGAACATTCTTGAAGATTTCATTTTAGATTTAATTAAAAGCTTAATGATTAAACTTATTGTTTCCATTAAGTAAAAAATTCTAGTGTATTTCAGATAGAAATTATATGGATTGGAATGTCACATTTAATTTCGATTTCTTAAAATTTTCTTAAAAGCGGCCATTTTCTTAATTTTAAGAAATATTTAAACAAACAAATTCATCGATTTTAAAAATATTTGAAAATATTTCTGACGCTTCATTTAGTAAAATTAGAAAATTGACAGTTAAATTAATCTGATTGTAAAAGAAATATTACTTATAGCATAAAAAAACTACTATACAACACATTATTAACGAACGTTTGACGAACTGTTGAATGACAAGCGTTTACAGCTGCTACGAATAATATAATTAACAACTTTTATAACTCTAAGTGAAGGGACAAAACTCTTAAATTACGCAACCTTTTCATAATAATAGCAATTTCAGTCTACCATAGATGAAAATAGGGTAAAAAATTACAAAAATAAAAACATTATTTCATAAAATAGATAGTATATACGTTTATTAATCTTTGCAATTTTGGACTCGTAAATTTCGTTTCCATAATTACTATATCACATCCAATAAATACCCCAATACAGGAATTTTACACGATTTTAAACTATTATAAATTATTATAATTAAAATGTAAAAAAAGTAAAATAAAATAAATTATTGCAAAATTCATTATTCATAAGAAAAATTTTATTTCTTCAGACAATAATGTCCTTAATATTACTTATTTACAAAAAGAATTAAAAACTTTTCTAATTAAGTAATGTCATAGAATTTATTGGATTCATTATTTTTCAATTTACAGCAGATTTTCAGTTAAATAGTACAAATTTGAAAAAAAATGCAAGTTGTTTTTAATCTCCAATGACGCCTACTTTTAACAAAACAAATAATTTCAATAAGTAGGTTCTGTGCGAAAATTTCATGAAAAGTGAGTAGGGGTAACATATTTTTAAAACAAATTTTATCAAATTTTTGAAAAAAAAAAAACATGTCAAAAATAATTTTTATTCATTTTTGAAAATAGTCCTGAAAATTTCATTAAAATCGAACAAATATTTGATTTTCACAAAATTTCCAAATAAATGTGTTTTCAACTTGGAAAGTTAAAAATTAGCCACGGTGATGACGTAGGCCAAGCAGATTTTAACCAAACTTTCGAACTTGTTAGAAAGGGTTAAAAAATTTCAAAAAATAATTATAAAATATTTTGGTCTTTCATCTTAATAATAGCACATCAACATTTTTACGATAAAACTTTATTTTCGTTAAGTTTTTGTGGCCTTTTTCATTACGCTATGCCGTTTTTTCCTGCGAAAAACTTTAAATTCTATGGTATTATTACTATTATTTAAATAAAACAAAGATAATAAAATTGTTTAAGATTAAAAACGTAATCCATAAAAAACATGTCAAAATTTTAGCTATTGCAACCTATTCTGCTTCACACTATCACTGGAAATGGAATTTAAAAAAATTTTCGTTGCATCAGCGTCTTGAGAAGACGTATGCTTATGAAGAATGAAGATGAGTCTGATTTTGGAAGAAAATATTTATTCCGAAGGATTTAATAGAGATCGTTGTGGCGCAGTGGATCTCGGCTCAGAATGAGAAATCGGGGAACCGATTTCGAATTCCAATTAATTCGGCATTTCACTTGCATGTAAATACCCTTCCAGGAAAGGTATTAATCCGTCTCTTCCTTCCAGTTATGGGTTAAATAACAAGGACGGATTGGGTTCTATAGCCTTGGTCGGCAACCAGTCTACCGCAGAAAGCAATGGCAACCTACTGCGGGGATAATCTTCTGCTCAGTCAGTCATGTCTCTTTCGAGACATGATCGCCCAAAACGTGTATCGCGCATGGCACTTAACTGACTGACTGAAACGAATATGGAACAAGGAAATTATATAGTACAATAAAGCAATCTGTAAAGGACAATTAGTATCTGGCCGGTTAGCTCAGTTGGTTAGAGCGTCGTGTAATAACACGAATGTCGTGAGTTCGAACCCCATACTGGCCAGACAGTAATTGCTTTAAATTTTCTATTCGTTGTTTTTCTATTCGTTGTTTTACTGAAAACAAGACCATTAAATTTCAGTAAACTGTACTTTAAAATTTAGCGAGAAAGACAAAAATCTAACTTCAAAAGCCGTATATATTTTTTTCCTGTTATCAGACAGAAAAATTAGCTTTCGTGGTACATATGTTCATATCAGTTTCATTCAATTCGTGTGTATTTATGTGGGCGCATCTTCAATAACAGACATAAAGACATTTATTACAAAAAAAAAAATTTAAAATAATTTTATTATCCAATAATTTCCGAAAGGTTAAATTAAAAAAATGTTATGAGATTTTTTTTTAAGTTTAAAAATATCAAGAATTTTCACCGACAAATTAGTTAGTTGTTTGTACCATTTTTGCCTTTTTTTTGTTCCATATACGCCATTAATTAAATTCGCTTTCTGTAACCATTAATTTCTTATTTTTCTAAATGCCTACGGGAAATTCACTTTATCGTGAATAAATTACAAAGTAATGATTATGGTAACCGAATCTTGCAGACTTTTAACACCAGAAAAGCAAGGTTGACAAAACGGGCGAAAGAAGGACGCCACACCAGGCCGTCCTTGGGACCCAACGATGCCGATGCCTCCAACCAAAACTACCGCTACCACACTGCTCGATGCCTCCGACATTTACCACCGCTACCACAACTGTCCTTTTCGGACAATAAAAGCAACTATCCCCTCCAAGGACAAACTACAAGTTTTTTTCCTCTAATCACTACAACTGCCATTTTCGGGACAGAAAATCTATCTTGCTGAGATATGTACCACCTCGACGTAGCGATTTCCGGCGATTGAGCCAGTGCGACCCGGCAGTGATCTCGGTGAATCAATCGTCGATTGCTAACGTAGATCTACCCCGCCAGTCAAACGATTCGAACTGCACTTCAACGTTTGACGTGTTTTGACGGCGTGTGAATGAACAGAAGCCGAAGAAAGAAGAATTGGAAGGAGAGGTAGAACGAATGTGTGGCCGCCACCTTTTTATGTGTCCAAGGTCTTGGCAAGATTTTCTTTGGCCATTTCTAGCGTGTCGTCTCTAATTCCTGCTCCATGTGACTGACTGATTTTGCCTGTCAAGAGATGTGGTTAAGTAGTGGAATCTAGTCATGTGACTGGATCAAAACCACTTACTCATTTTTTGGGTGTTAAGAACAATTGACCGGAGTCATAGATTAATTTGCTATTTCCTATCCAATCAGAATCCAGAATCATAATTTTCACACTGACTTGTGAAATTTGCCTTTAGTCTGGGTTTTTCTAAAGATTTTCAGTCGTTCTGATCATTTTGCGGGGTGCAATTTTACTTTTTGTGTTTTAGTTAATGTTTGGATAATATAGGATTTGTATCCTACAGACGCGGTGTATGCCACTCGACTACGACAAACACTACTTGGACTAATCCTATCTACCCAGTGCAGCAACAACTAGCAATTCAAGCCCATTTCCTGATCTATGTTGTTAACAGCACGCACCGATGATTCGAGCCAATGAGCGGTGGACACTGCTTGATCAAAAACAGACCCATGGCGACAAGAGATCGTTTGTAAGTTGTAAAACAACGCAAATAAAAGTTGTCATACTAAATCAACATTATCACTTTACATCTTGTTATTGTCATCCTTAATTTTCTATAAGTCCACAGAGTAATTACCATAATCTGCCCCGCGACATAAGTATTATTTTCACTAAGTGGGTAAGTGGAGCTTGTGTTGTCAAACTTCCTAATTGTATCTTTTGAAATAAAGTTTTCATGTCTTGCTGCTTACTGTCAAATTAGTTTCAGATCAAAGAGTAAGGCAGATGGCTGTCGAGCACGAAAGACTGATGTCGCGTTTAAAATGTTGTAAAAGAATTAACAGATTTGCTAAAAAAAGACCCCAGAATGACATCAAAATTTGATAAACATTTATTAGTTAGTTGTATTTAGTTTTAATTGTTAACATATATATAAATCTAGATAGAAAAAAGCAAATGTTAATAACATCGTGTTGCGGGAGGGAGTCGAGAGGTGTGAGTGCCAATCGACCATGCAACCTAAGAAAGTGGACACAAAGGCAAGGAAGGAGAGGGAAATAGCGAAGGATGACAAACGCAGATAGTCAGTAGGAGACGATAAAAATCGTGTTTTTATTTTTTCTTTTCTTAAGCGATCGGTTAACGGTATGGCGATGGAGGTCGTGTATCTAGAGCGGTATCCGTACGTCGGCGGGCGCTAGAACCGGTCGCTGGACATCGGTGGGCACTGGAACAGGTCGCCGGACGTCGGTGTGCTGGAACAGGTAGCGGGACGTCAGTGAAACGCTGCAGTAGGTAGCAGGTGGCTGCCGAAGTCGATGGAAGCTTCAGAGTTGACTGGGGTCTGCGGGAGTGAGTTGGATGCCGCTGTAGATTGCGAAATGAGCTGGAAACTGCAGGGTAGGGGTGGATGCCGTTGGAAACTGCAGGAGTGAGCTGGAAAGCGCTGGAAACTGCAGGAGTGAGCTGGATGCCGCTGGAAAATGCAGGAGTGGGCAGAAAACCGCTGGAAACTGCGGGAGTGAGCTGGATGCCGCTGGAAACTGCAGGAGTGAGCTGGATGCCGTTGGAAACTGCAGGAGTGAGCTGGATGCCATTGAAACTGCAGGGTGAGCTGGATGCCGCTAAACTCGGTCGACTTGACTGTGTACGTCAAAGTCGCGTTGCAGTGGGGCTCCTTGCCCCACTTGAGGTAGATGTGACACAAGTTTTTTTTAATGTGGGGACGCTCGGTGTACTGCTTAAAGAAACGTTACCTATCCACCGCAGTGGATATGTTCAAAACCGGTCTAAACTGGTCATATTCGGACCCAGCTGGAAGGAGTCGAAGCTTCTCTGGCCGAAGATGTTACTCTTCTCCCCAACCTGAGAAGTGTGACGAAGTTCTTATTTTTAATGTGGGGAGCCTGAGTGCGTACGCCCAGGTACTGGTCAAAACATTACCTATCCACCACGGTGGATGAGTTCAAAACAGTCTAAGCTGGTCTAAACTGGCCTTTTTCGGTCATTTCGGACCCAGCCAGAAAACCGAAGCCTTTCGGGCCGGGGATATTCCTCTTCTCCCCCACTTGAGAGAGATGTGACACGAGGTTTTTAATGTGGGGAACCTGAACGCGTATGCTCGGGTACTGCTCAAAACATTAACTATCCACAGGGGTCTTTGCTGTGAAATCGCTGGCATTCATGTAAACATTCATACAACAGCAGCGAGCACGCTAAACAAATAAATGACTATAATTGATTTCAGGCCGTATAATTACGGTCAAAAGTGTATTCGTTGTTTGTTGACTGTATTTAGATTAATAAAATCGGTTCGAAAATGAGGTCTTTTGTTTTTGTTTTCTGGCGAAAATTAATTTTTGCCTTTTTTTTTTTTTTTTTTTTTTTTTTTTTTTT
>JBBBDQ010012374.1:0-19373 GCA_037127315.1 Ascarosepion bandense
ATTATAGTATGAAAATACATGAAATGATTATAAAATGAACATGCATTAGGAAGAGGATTTACTATGGAAATGAATTGAAAAGGGATTATAGTATGAAAATACATGAAATGATTATAAAATGAACATGCATTAGGAAGAGGATTTACTATGGAAATGAATTGAAAAGGGATTATAGTATGAAAATACACTGGGAAATGATTATAAAATGAACATGCATTAGGAAGAGATTTTACTATGGAAATGAATTGAAAGGGATTATAGTATGAAAATGCATGGGAAATGATTATAAAATGAACATGCATTAGGAAGAGGATTTACTATGGAAATGAATTGAAAAGGGATTATAGTATGAAAATACACTGGGAAATGATTATAAAATGAACATGCATTAGGAAGAGGATTTACTATGGAAATGAATTGAAAAGGGATTATAGTATGAAAATACATGGGAAATGATTATAAAATGAACATGCATTAGGAGAGGATTTACTATGGAAATGAATTGAAAAGGGATTATAGTATGAAAATACATGGGAAATGATTATAAAATGAACATGCATTAGGAAGAGGATTTACTATGGAAATGAATTGAAAGGTATATAGTATGAAAATATACTGGGAAATGATTATAAAATGAACATGCATTAGGAAGAGGATTTACTATGGAAATGAATTGAAAAGGGATTATAGTATGAAAATACATGGGAAATGATTATAAAATGAACATGCATTAGGAAGAGGATTTACTATGGAAATGAATTGAAAAGGGATTATAGTATGAAAATACACTGGGAAATGATTATAAAATGAACATGCATTAGGAAGAGGATTTACTATGGAAATGAATTGAAAGGGATTATAGTATGAAAATACACTGAAATGATTATAAAATGAACATGCATTAGGAAGAGATTTTACTATGGAAATGAATTGAAAAGGGATTATAGTATGAAAATACACTGGGAAATGATTATAAAATGAACATGCATTAGGAAGAGATTTTTACTATGGAAATGAATTGAAAAGGGATTATAGTATGAAAATACACTGGGAAATGATTATAAAATGAACATGCATTAGAAAGAGATTTTACTATGGAAATGAATTGAAAAGGGATTATAGTATGAAAATACACTGAAATGATTATAAAATGAACATGCATTAGGAAGAGGATTTACTATGGAAATGAATTGAAAAGGGATTATAGTATGAAAATACACTGGGAAATGATTATAAAATGAACATGCATTAGGAAGAGATTTTACTATGGAAATGAATTGAAAAGGGATTATAGTATGAAAATACACTGGGAAATGATTATAAAATGAACATGCATTAGGAAGAGATTTTACTATGGAAATGAATTGAAAGGGATTATAGTATGAAAATACACTGGGAAATGATTATAAAATGAACATGCATTAGGAAGAGGATTTACTATGGAAATGAATTGAAAAGGGATTATAGTATGAAAATACACTGGGAAGTGATTATGAAATGAACATGCATTAGGAAGAGATTTTACTATGGAAATGAATTGAAAAGGGATTATAGTATGAAAATACACTGGGAAATGATTATAAAATGAACATGCATTAGGAAGAGGATTTACTATGGAAATGAATTGAAAAGGGATTATAGTATGAAAATACACTGGGAAATGATTATAAAATGAACATGCATTAGGAAGAGATTTTACTATGGAAATGAATTGAAAAGGGATTATAGTATGAAAATACACTGGGAAATGATTATAAAATGAACATGCATTAGGAAGAGATTTTACTATGAAATGAATTGAAAAGGGGATTATAGTATGAAAATACACTGGGAAATGATTATAAAATGAACATGCATTAGGAAGAGGATTTACTATGGAAATGAATTGAAAGGGTTTATAGTATGAAAATACACTGGGAAATGATTATAAAATGAACATGCATTAGGAAGAATTTTACTATGGAAATGAATTGAAAAGGGATTATAGTATGAAAATACACTGGGAAATGATTATAAAATGAACATGCATTAGGAAGAGATTTTACTATGGAAATGAATTGAAAAGGGATTATAGTATGAAAATACACTGGGAAATGATTATAAAATGAACATGCATTAGGAAGAGATTTTACTATGGAAATGAATTGAAAAGGGATTATAGTATGAAAATACACTGGGAAAGTAATTATAAAATGAACATGCATTAGGAAGAGAGATTTTACTATGGAAATGAATTGAAAAGGGATTATAGTATGAAAATACACTGGGAAATAGATTATAAAATGAACATGCATTAGGAAGAGGATTTACTATGGAAATGAATTGAAAAGGGTTTATAGTATGAAAATACACTGGGAAATGATTATAAAATGAACATGCATTAGGAAGAGATTTTACTATGGAAATGAATTGAAAAGGGATTATAGTATGAAAATACACTGGGAAATGATTATAAAATGAACATGCATTAGGAAGAGATTTTACTATGGAAATGAATTGAAAAAGGGATTATAGTATGAAAATACACTGGGAAATGATTATAAAATGAACATGCATTAGGAAGAGGATTTACTATGGAAATGAATTGAAAAAGGGATTATAGTATGAAAATACACTGGGAAATGATTATAAAATGAACATGCATTAGGAAGAGGATTTACTATGGAAATGAATTGAAAAGGGATTATGGTATGAAAATACATGGGAAATGATTATAAAATGAACATGCATTAGGAAGAGGATTTACTATGGAAATGAATTGAAAAGGGATTATAGTATGAAAATACATGAAATGATTATAAAATGAACATGCATTAGGAAAGAGGATTTACTATGAAATGAATTGAAAGGGATTATAGTATGAAAATACATAGGGAAATGATTATAAAATGAACATGCATTAGGAAGAGGATTTACTATGGAAATGAATTGAAAAGGGATTATAGTATGAAAATACACTGGGAAATGATTATAAAATGAACATGCATTAGGAAGAGGATTTACTATGGAAATGAATTGAAAGAGTTATAGTATGAAAATACACTGGGAAATGATTATAAAATGAACATGCATTAGGAAAGAGGATTTACTATGGAAATGAATTGAAAAGGGTTTATAGTATGAAAATACACTGGGAAATGATTATAAAATGAACATGCATTAGGAAGAATTTTACTATGGAAATGAATTGAAAAGGGATTATAGTATGAAAATACACTGGGAAATGATTATAAAATGAACATGCATTAGGAAAGAGATTTTACTATGGAAATGAATTGAAAAGGGATTATAGTATGAAAATACACTGGGAAATGATTATAAAATGAACATGCATTAGGAAGAGGATTTACTATGGAAATGAATTGAAAAGGGATTATAGTATGAAAATACATGGGAAATGAGTATAAAATGAACATGCATTAGGAAGAGGATTTACTATGGAAATGAATTGAAAAGGGATTATAGTATGAAAATACATGGGAAATGATTATAAAATGAACATGCATTAGGAAGAGGATTTACTATGGAAATGAATTGAAAAGGGATTATAGTATGAAAATACATGGGAAATGATTATAAAATGAACATGCATTAGGAAGAGGATTTACTATGGAAATGAATTGAAAAGGGATTATAGTATGAAAATACACTGGAAATGATTATAAAATGAACATGCATTAGGAAGAGGATTTACTATGGAAATGAATTGAAAAGGTATTATAGTATGAAAATACATGGAAATGATTATAAAATGAACATGCATTAGGAAGAGGATTTACTATGGAAATGAATTGAAAAGGGATTATAGTATGAAAATACATGGGAAATGATTATAAAATGAACATGCATTAGAAGAGGATTTACTATGGAAATGAATTGAAAAGGGATTATAGTATGAAAATACACTGGGAAATGATTATAAAATGAACATGCATTAGGAAGAGATTTTACTATGAAATGAATTGAAAAGGGATTATAGTATGAAAATACATGGGAAATGATTATAAAATGAACATGCATTAGGAGGGGGATTTACTATGGAAATGAATTGAAAAGGGATTATAGTATGAAAATATACTGGGAAGTGATTATAAAATGAACATGCATTAGGAAAGAGGATTTACTATGGAAATGAATTGAAAGGGATTATAGTATGAAAATATACTGGGAAGTGATTATAAAATGAACATGCATTGGGAAGAGGATTTACTATGAAATGAATTGAAAAGGGATTATAGTATGAAAATACACTGGGAAGTGATCATAAAATGAACATGCATTAAGGAAGAGGATTTACTATGGAAATGAATTGAAAAGGGATTATAGTATGAAAATACACTGGGAAATGATTATAAAATGAACATGCATTAGGAAGAGATTTTACTATGGAAATGAATTGAAAAGGGATTATAGTATGAAAATACACTGGGAAATGATTATAAAGTGAACATGCATTAGGAAGAGAGGATTTACTATGGAAATGAATTGAAAAGGGATTATAGTATGAAAATACACTGGGAGAAATGATTATAAAATGAACATGCATTAGGAAGAGGATTTACTATGGAAATGAATTGAAAAGGGATTATAGTATGAAAATACATGGGAAATGATTATAAAATGAACATGCATTAGGAAGAGGATTTACTATGGAAATGAATTGAAAAAGGGATTATAGTATGAAAATACATGAAAATGATTATAAAATGAACATGCATTAGGAAGAGGATTTACTATGGAAATGAATTGAAAAGGGATTATAGTATGAAAATACATGGGAAATGATTATAAAATGAACATGCATTGAGAGGATTTACTATGGAAATGAATTGAAAAGGGATTATAGTATGAAAATACACTGGGAAATGATTATAAAATGAACATGCATTAGGAAGAGGATTTACTATGGAAATGAATTGAAGGGATTATAGTATGAAAATACATGGGAAATGATTATAAAATGAACATGCATTAGGAAGAGATTTTACTATGGAAATGAATTGAAAAGGGATTATAGTATGAAAATACACTGGGAAATGATTATAAAATGAACATGCATTAGGAAGAGGATTTACTATGGAAATAGATTGAAAAGGGATTATAGTATGAAAATACACTGGGAAATGATTATAAAATGAACATGCATTAGGAAGAGATTTTACTATGAAATGAATTGAAAAGGGATTATAGTATGAAAATACATGGGAAATGATTATAAAATGAACATGCATTAGGAAAGTTTACTATGGAAATGAATTGAAAAGGGATTATAGGTATGAAAATATACTGGGAAGTGATTATAAAATGAACATGCATTGGGAAGAGGATTTACTATGGAAATGAATTGAAAAGGGATTATAGTATGAAAATATACTGGGAAGTGATTATAAAATTAACATGCATTAGGAAGAAGGGTTACTATGGAAATGAATTGAAAAGGGATTATAGTATGAAAATACACTGGGAAGTGATCATAAAATGAACATGCATTGGGAAGAGGATTTACTATAAGGAAATGAATTGAGAAAGGGATTATAGTATGAAAATACATGAAATGATTATAAAATGAACATGCATTAGGAAAGTTTACTATGGAAATGAATTGAAAAGGGATTATAGTATGAAAATATACTGGGAAGTGATTATAAAATGAACATGCATTAGGAAGAGGATTTACTATGGAAATGAATTGAAAAGGGATATAGTATGAAAATACATGGGAAATGATTATAAAATGAACATGCATTAGGAAGAGATTTTACTATGGAAATGAATTGAAAAGGGATTATAGTATGAAAATACATGGGAAATGATTACTTAAATGAACATGCATTAGGAAGAGGATTTACTATGAAATGAATTGAAAAGGGATTATAGTATGAAAATACATGGGAAATGATTACTTAGAAATGAACATGCATTAGGAAGAGGATTTACTATGGAAATGAATTGAAAAGGGATTATAGTATGAAAATACACTGGGAAATGATTATAAAATGAACATGCATTAGGAAAATTTTACTATGGAAATGAATTGAAAAGGGATTATAGTATGAAAATACATGGGAAATGATTATAAAATGAACATGCATTAAGGAAGAGGATTTACTATGGAAATGAATTGAAAGGGATTATAGTATGAAAATACATGGGAAATGATTATAAAATGAACATGCATTGGGAAGAGGATTTACTATGGAAATGGGTGAAAGGGATTATAATTGTAAACTATACTGGGGAAGTGATTATAAAATGAACATGCATTAGGAAGAGGATTTACTATGAAATGAATTGAAAAGGGATTATAGTATGAAAATATACTGGGAAGTGATTATAAAATGAACATGCATTAGGAAGAGGATTTACTATGAAATGAATTGAAAAGAGGATTATAGTATGAAAATATACTGGGAAGTGATTATAAAATGAACATGCATTAGGAAGAGGATTTACTATGGAAATGAATTGAGAAAGGGATTATAGTATGAAAATATACTGGGAAGTGATTATAAAATGAACATGCATTAGGAAGAGGATTTACTATGGAAATGAATTGAAAAGGGATTATAGTATGAAAATATACTGGGAAGTGATTATAAAATGAACATGCATTAGGAAGAGGATTTACTATGGAAATGAATTGAAAAGGGATTATAGTATGAAAATATACTGGGAAGTGATTATAAAATGAACATGCATTAGGAAGAGGATTTACTATGGAAATGAATTGAAAGGGGATTATAGTATGAAAATATACTGGGAAGTGATTATAAAATGAACATGCATTAGGAAGAGGATTTACTATGGAAATGAATTGAAAAGGGATTATAGTATGAAAATATACTGAAGTGATTATAAAATGAACATGCATTAGGAAGAGGATTTACTATGGAAATGAATTGAAAAGGGATTATAGTATGAAAATACACTGGGAAATGATTATAAAATGAACATGCATTAGGAAGAGATTTTACTATGGAAATGAATTGAGAAGAAAGGGATATAGTATGAAAATACACTGGGAAATGATTATAAAATGAACATGCATTAGGAAGAGATTTTACTATGGAAATGAATTGAAAGAGAGTTATAGTATGAAAATACACTGGGAAATGATTATAAAATGAACATGCATTAGGAAGAGGATTTACTATGGAAATGAATTGAAAAGGGATTATAGTATGAAAATACACTGGGAAATGATTATAAAATGAACATGCATTAGGAAGAGATTTTACTATGGAAATGAATTGAAAAAGGGATTATAGTATGAAAATACACTGGGAAATGATTATAAAATGAACATGCATTAGGAAGAGATTTTACTATGGAAATGAATTGAAAAAGGGATTATAGTATGAAAATACACTGGGAAATGATTATAAAATGAACATGCATTAGGAAGAGATTTTACTATGGAAATGAATTGAAAAGGGATTATAGTATGAAAATACATGGGAAATGATTATAAAATGAACATGCATTAGGAAGAGGATTTACTATGGAAATGAATTGAAAAGGGATTATAGTATGAAAATACATAGGAAATGATTATAAAATGAACATGCATTAGGAAGAGGATTTACTATGGAAATGAATTGAAAAGGGATTATAGTATGAAAATACATGGGAAATGATTATAAAATGAACATGCAGTAGGAAGAGGATTTACTATGGAAATGAATTGAAAAGGGATTATAGTATGAAAATACACTGGGAAATGATTATAAAATGAACATGCATTAGGAAAGAGATTTTACTATGAAATGAATTGAAAAGTTATAGTATGAAAATACACTGGGAAATGATTATAAAATGAACATGCATTAGGAAGAGATTTTACTATGGAAATGAATTGAAAAGGGATTATAGTATGAAAATACACTGGGAAATGATTATAAAATGAACATGCATTAGGAAGAGGATTTACTATGGAAATGAATTGAAAAGGGATTATAGTATGAAAATACACTGGGAAGTGATTATAAAATGAACATGCATTAGGAAGAGGATTTACTATGGAAATGAATTGAAAAGGGATTATAGTATGAAAATACACTGGGAAATGATTATAAAATGAACATGCATTAGGAAGAGATTTTACTATGGAAATGAATTGAAAAGGGATTATAGTATGAAAATACATGGGAAATGATTATAAAATGAACATGCATTAGGAAGAGGATTTACTATGGAAATGAATTGAAAAGGGATTATAGTATGAAAATACATGGGAAATGATTATAAAATGAACATGCATTAGGAAGAGGATTTACTATGGAAATGAATTGAAAAGGGATTATAGTATGAAAATACATAGAGGAAATGATTATAAAATGAACATGCATTAGGAAGAGGATTTACTATGGAAATGAATTGAAAAGGGATTATAGTATGAAAATACACTGGGAAATGATTATAAAATGAACATGCATTAGGAAGAGGATTTACTATGGAAATGAATTGAAAAGGGATTATAGTATGAAAATACATGGGAAATGATTATAAAATGAACATGCATTAGGAAGAGGATTTACTATAAAATGAATTGAAAAGGGATTATAGTATGAAAATACATGGGAAATGATTATAAAATGAACATGCATTAGGAAGAGGATTTACTATGGAAATGAATTGAAAAGGGATTATAGTATGAAAAATACATGGGAAATGATTATAAAATGAACATGCATTAGGAAGAGGATTTACTATGGAAATGAATTGAAAAGGGATTATAGTATGAAAATACATGGGAAATGATTATAAAATGAACATGCATTAGGAAGAGGATTTACTATGGAAATGAATTGAAAAGGGATTATAGTATGAAAATACATGGGAAATGATTATAAAATGAACATGCATTAGGAAGAGGATTTACTATGGAAATGAGTGAAGGTTATAGTATGAAAATACACTGGGAAATGATTTATAAAATGAAAATGCATTAGGAAGAGGATTTACTATGGAAATGAATTGAAAAGGGATTATAGTATGAAAATACATGAGAATGATTATAAAATGAACATGCATTAGGAAGAGTTTACTATGGAAATGAATTGAAAAGGGATTATAGTATGAAAATACATGGGAAATGATTATAAAATGAACATGCATTAGGAAGAGGATTTCTGGAAATGAATTGAGAAAAGGGATTATAGTATGAAAATACATGGGAGAATGATTATAAAATGAACATGCATTAGGAAGAGGATTTACTATGAAATGAATTGAAAAGGGATTATAGTATGAAAATACATGGGAAATGATTAACATAAAATGAACATGCATTAGGAAGAGGATTTACTATGGAAATGAATTGAAAAGGGATTATAGTATGAAAATACATGGGAAATGATTATAAAATGAACATGCATTAGGAAGAGGATTTACTATGGAAATGAATTGAAAAGGGATTATAGTATGAAAATACATGGGAAATGATTATAAATGAACATGCATTAGGAAGAGGATTTACTATGAAGTGAATTGAAGAGTTATAGTATGAAAATACATGGGAAATGATTATAAAATGAACATGCATTAGGAAGAGGATTTACTATGGAAATGAATTGAAAAGGGATTATAGTATGAAAATACATGGGAAATGATTATAAAATGAACATGCATTAGGAAGGATTTACTATGGAAATGAATTGAAAAGGGATTATAGTATGAAAATACACTGAAATGATTATAAAATGAACATGCATTAGGAAGAGGATTTACTATGGAAATGAATTGAAAAGTTATATTGAAAATACACTGGGAAATGATTATAAAATGAACATGCATTAGGAAGAGGATTTACTATGGAAATGAATTGAAAAGGGATTATAGTATGAAAATATACTGGGAAGTATAAAATGAACATGCATTAGGAAGAGGATTTACTATGGAAATGAATTGAAAAGGGATTATAGTATGAAAATACATGGGAAATGATTATAAAATGAACATGCATTGGAAGAGGTTACTATGGAAATGAATTGAAAAGGGATTATA
Organism: Ascarosepion bandense; assembly: GCA_037127315.1. Classification (NCBI taxonomy): domain Eukaryota; kingdom Metazoa; phylum Mollusca; class Cephalopoda; order Sepiida; family Sepiidae; genus Ascarosepion; species Ascarosepion bandense. Next base: position 10,006 of record JBBBDQ010012374.1, read on the forward strand.
GTATGAAAATACATGGGAAATGATTATAAAATGAACATGCATTAGGAAGAGGATTTACTATGGAAATGAATTGAAAAGGTATTATAGTATGAAAATATACTGGGAAATGATTATAAAATGAACATGCATTAGGAAGAGGATTTACTATGGAAATGAATTGAAAAGGGATTATAGTATGAAAATACATGGGAAATGATTATAAAATGAACATGCATTAGGAAGAGGATTTACTATGGAAATGAATTGAAAAGGGATTATAGTATGAAAATACATGGGAAATGATTATAAAATGAACATGCATTAGGAGAGAGGATTTACTATGGAAATGAATTGAAAAGGGATATAGTATGAAAATACACTGGGAAATGATTATAAAATGGGTATGCATTAGGAAGAGGATTTACTATGGAAATGAATTGAAAAGGGATTATAGTATGAAAATACATGGGAAATGATTATAAAATGAACATGCATTAGGAAGAGGATTTACTATGGAAATGAATTGAAAAGGGATTATAGTATGAAAATACATGGGAAATGATTATAAAATGAACATGCATTAGGAAGAGGATTTACTATGAAATGAATTGAAAGAGGATTATAGTATGAAAATACACTGGGAAATGATTATAAAATGAACATGCATTAGGAAGAGATTTTACTATGGAAATGAATTGAAAAGGGATTATAGTATGAAAATACATGGGAAATGATTATAAATGAACATGCATTAGGAAGAGGATTTACTATGGAAATGAATTGAAAAGGGATTATAGTATGAAAATACACTGGGAAATGATTATAAAATGAACATGCATTAGGAAGAGGATTTACTATGGAAATGAATTGAAAAGGAGGATATAGTATGAAAATACATGGGAAATGATTATAAAATGAACATGCATTAGGAAGAGGATTTACTATGGAAATGAATTGAAAAGGGATTATATTATGAAAATACATGGGAAATGATTATAAAATGAACATGCATTAGGAAGAGGATTTACTATGGAAATGAATTGAAAGATATTATAGTATGAAAATATACTGGGAAATGATTATAAAATGAACATGCATTAGGAAGAGGATTTACTATGGAAATGAATTGAAAGGGATTATAGTATGAAAATACATGGGAAATGATTATAAAATGAACATGCATTAGGAAGAGGATTTACTATGGAAATGAATTGAAAGAGGATTATAGTATGAAAATACACTGGGAAATGATTATAAAATGAACATTAGGAAGAGGATTTACTATGGAAATGAATTGAAAAGGGATTATAGTATGAAAATACACTGGGAAATGATTATAAAATGAACATGCATTAGGAAGAGATTTTTACTATGAAATGAATTGAAAAGGGATTATAGTATGAAAATACACTGGGAAATGATTATAAAATGAACATGCATTAGGAAGAGATTTTACTATGGAAATGAATTGAAAAGGGATTATAGTATGAAAATACACTGGGAAATGATTATAAAATGAACATGCATTAGGAAGAGATTTTACTATGGAAATGAATTGAAAGAGTTCTTCATTGAAAATACACTGGGAAATGATTATAAAATGAACATGCATTAGGAAGAGGATTTACTATGGAAATGAATTGAAAAGGGATTATAGTATGAAAATACACTGGGAAATGATTATAAAATGAACATGCATTAGGAAGAGAGAATTTTACTATGGAAATGAATTGAAAAGGGATTATAGTATGAAAATACACTGGGAAATGATTATAAAATGAACATGCATTAGGAAGAGATTTTACTATGGAAATGAATTGAAAAGGGATTATAGTATGAAAATACACTGGGAAATGATTATAAAATGAACATGCATTAGGAAGAGGATTTACTATGGAAATGAATTGAAAAGGGATTATAGTATGAAAATACACTGGGAAGTGATTATGAAATGAACATGCATTGGGGAGAGATTTTACTATGGAAATGAATTGAAAGGGATTATAGTATGAAAATACACTGGGAAATGATTATAAAATGAACATGCATTAGGAAGAGGATTTACTATGGAAATGAATTGAAAAGGGATTATAGTATGAAAATACACTGGGAAATGATTATAAAATGAACATGCATTAGGAAGAGATTTTACTATGGAAATGAATTGAAAAGGGATTATAGTATGAAAATACACTGGGAAATGATTATAAAATGAACATGCATTAGGAAGAGATTTTACTATGGAAATGAATTGAAAAGGGATTATAGTATGAAAATACACTGGGAAATGATTATAAAATGAACATGCATTAGGAAGAGGATTTACTATGGAAATGAATTGAAAAGGGTTTATAGTATGAAAATACACTGGGAAATGATTATAAAATGAACATGCATTAGGAAGAGATTTTACTATGGAAATGAATTGAAAAGGGGATTATAGTATGAAAATACACTGGGAAATGATTATAAAATGAACATGCATTAGGAAGAGATTTTACTATGGAAATGAATTGAAAAGGGATTATAGTATGAAAATACACTGGGAAATGATTATAAAATGAACATGCATTAGGAAGAGGATTTACTATGGAAATGAATTGAAAAGGGATTATAGTATGAAAATACACTGGGAAATGATTATAAAATGAACATGCATTAGGAAGAGGATTTACTATGGAAATGAATTGAAAGTTATAGTATGAAAATACATGGGAAATGATTATAAAATGAACATGCATTAGGAAGAGGATTTACTATGGAAATGAATTGAAAAGGGATTATAGTATGAAAATACATGGGAAATGATTATAAAATGAACATGCATTAGGAAGAGGATTTACTATGGAAATGAATTGAAAAGGGATTATAATTATGAAAATACATGGGAAATGATTATAAAATGAACATGCATTAGGAAGAGGATTTACTATGGAAATGAATTGAAAAGGGATTATAGTATGAAAATACACTGGGAAATGATTATAAAATGAACATGCATTAGGAAGAGGATTTACTATGGAAATGAATTGAAAGGGATTATAGTATGAAAATACACTGGGAAATGATTATAAAATGAACATGCATTAGGAAGAGATTTTACTATGGAAATGAATTGAAAAGGGATTATAGTATGAAAATACACTGGGGAAATGATTATAAAATGAACATGCATTAGGAAGAGATTTTACTATGGAAATGAATTGAAAAGGGATTATAGTATGAAATTACACTGGGAAATGATTATAAAATGAACATGCATAGGGAAGAGATTTTACTATGAAATGAATTTGAAAAGGGGTCCTAGTATGAAAATACACTGGGAAATGATTATAAAATGAACATGCATTAGGAAGAGAGATTTTACTATGAAATGAATTGAAAAGGGATTATAGTATGAAAATACACTGGGAAATGATTATAAAATGAACATGCATTAGGAAGAGGATTTACTATGGAAATGAATTGAAAAGGGTTTATAGTATGAAAATACACTGGGAAATGATTATAAAATGAACATGCATTAGGAAGAGATTTTACTATGGAAATGAATTGAAAAGGGATTATAGTATGAAAATACACTGAAATGATTATAAAATGAACATGCATTAGGAAGAGATTTTTTTTACTATGGAAATGAATTGAAAAGGGATTATAGTATGAAAATACACTGGGAAATGATTATAAAATGAACATGCATTAGGAAGAGGATTTACTATGGAAATGAATTGAAAAGGGATTATAGTATGAAAATACTGAAATGATTATAAAATGAACATGCATTAGGAAGAGGATTTACTATGGAAATGAATTGAAAAGGGATTATAGTATGAAAATACATGGGAAATGATTATAAAATGAACATGCATTAGGAAGAGGATTTACTATGGAAATGAATTGAAAAGGGATTATAGTATGAAAATACATGGAAATGATTATAAAATGAACATGCATTAGGAAGAGGATTTACTATGGAAAATGAATTGAAAAGGGATTATAGTATGAAAATACATGGGAAATGATTATAAAATGAACATGCATTTAGGAAGAGGATTTACTATGGAAATGAATTGAAAAGGGATTATAGTATGAAAATACACTGGGAAATGATTATAAAATGAACATGCATTAGGAAGAGGATTTACTATGGAAATGAATTGAAAAGGGATTATAGTATGAAAATACACTAGAATGATTATAAAATGAACATGCATTGGGAAGAGGATTTACTATGGAAATGAATTGAAAAGGGTTTATAGTATGAAAATACACTGGGAAATGATTATAAAATGAACATGCATTGAAGAGAGATTTTACTATGGAAATGAATTAGAAAAGTTATGTGTAAAAAATACACTGGGAAATGATTATAAAATAGACATGCATTAGGAAGAGATTTTTACTATGGAAATGAATTGAAAAGGGATTATAGTATGAAAATACACTGGGAAATGATTATAAAATGAACATGCATTAGGAAGAGGATTTACTATGGAAATGAATTGAAAAGGGATTATAGTATGAAAGTACTGAAATGATTATAAAAGAATGAACATGCATTAGGAAGAGGATTTTACTATTGAAATGAATTGAAAAGGGATTATAGTATGAAAATACATGGGAAATGATTATAAAATGAACATGCATTAGGAAGAGGATTTACTATGGAAATGAATTGAAAAGGGATTATAGTATGAAAATACATGGGAAATGATTATAAAATGAACATGCATTAGGAAGAGGATTTACTATGGAAATGAATTGAAAAGGGATTATAGTATGAAAATACATGGGAAATGATTATAAAATGAACATGCATTAGGAAGAGGATTTACTATGGAAATGAATTGAAAAGGGATTATAGTATGAAAATACACTGGGAAATGATTATAAAATGAACATGCATTAGGAAGAGGATTTACTATGGAAATGAATTGAAAGGGATTATAGTATGAAAATACATGGGAAATGATTATAAAATGAACATGCATTAGGAAGAGGATTTACTATGGAAATGAATTGAAAAGGGATTATAGTATGAAAATACATGGGAAATGATTATAAAATGAACATGCATTAGGAAGAGGATTTACTATGGAAATGAATTGAGTTATAGTATGAAAATACACTGGGAAATGATTATAAAATGAACATGCATTAGGAAGAGATTTTACTATGGAAATGAATTGAAAAGGGATTATAGTATGAAAATACATGGAAATGATTATAAAATGAACATGCATTAGGAAGAGGATTTACTATGGAAATGAATTGAAAAGGGATTATAGTATGAAAATATACTGGGAAGTGATTATAAAATGAACATTCATTAGGAAGAGATTTACTATGGAAATGAATTGAAAAGGGATTATAGTATGAAAATATACTGGGAAGTGATTATAAAATGAAATGCATTAGGAAGAGGATTTACTAGTGGAAAATGAATTGAAAAGGGATTATAGTATGAAAAGGAAGACTGGGAAGTGATCATAAAATGAACATGCATTAGAAGAGGATTTACTATGGAAATGAAAACTGAAAAGGATTATAGTATGTAAGGCAAATACACTGGGAAATGATTATAAATGAACATGCATTAGGAAGAGATTTTACTATGGAAATGAATTGAAAAGGATTATAGTATGAAAATACACTGGGAAAATGATTATAAAATGAACATGCATTAGGAAGAGGATTTACTATGGAATGAATTGAAAAGGGATTATAGTATGAAAATACACTGGGAAATGATTATAAAAATGAACATGCATTAGGAAGAGGATTTACTTTATGGAAATGAATTGAAAAGGGATTATAGTATGAAAATACATGGAAAATGATTTATAAAAATGAACATGCATTAGGTAAGAGGATTTTTACTATGGGTAATGAATGAAAAGGGATTATATGAAAATACATGGGAAATGATTACAAAATGAACATGGTTTAGGAAGAGATTTACTATGGAAAATGAATTGAAAAGGGATTATAGTATGAAAATATGGAAATGATTATAAAATGAAATGTATTATTAGGAAGAGGATTACTATGAAAATGAATTGAAAAAGGGGATTGTTGCATGAAAATACACTGGGAAATGATTATAAATGAACATGCATTAGAAGAGATTTACTATGGAATGAATTGAAAAGGGATTATAGTATGAAAATACATGGAAATGATTATAAAAATGAACAGGCATTAGGAAGAGGATTTACTATGGAAATGAATTGAAAAGGGATTATAGTATGAAAATACATGGGAAATGATTATAAAATGAACATACTAGGGAAGAGGATTTACTATGGAAATGAATTGAAAAAGGATTATAGTATGAAAATACACTGGGAAATGATTATAAAATGAACATGCATTAGGAAGAGATTTTACTATGGAAATGAATTGAAAAGGGGATTATAGTATGAAAATACATGGGAAATGATTATAAAATGAACATGCATTAGGAAGAGGATTTACTATGGAAATGAATTGAAAGGATTATAGTATGAAAATATACTGGGAAGTGATTATAAAATGAACATGCATTAGGAAGAGGATTTACTATGGAAATGAATTGAAAAGGATTATAGTATGAAAATATACTGGGAAGTGATTATAAAATGAATATACAAATAGGAAGAGGATTTACTATGGAAATGAATTGGAAAAGGGATTATAGTATGAAAATACATGGAAATGATTATAAAATGAAATAATTCTACTAGAAGAGATTTTACTATGGAAATGAATTGAAAAGGGATTATAGTATGAAAATAATATATGGAAATGATTATAAAATGAACATGCATTAGGAAGAGGATTTACTATGGAAATGAATTGAAAAGGGATTATAGTATGAAAATACATGGAAATGATTATAAAATGAACATGCATTAGGAAGAGGATTTACTATGGAAATGAATTGAAAAGTGATTATAGTATGAAAATACACTGGGAATGATTATAAAATGAACATGCATTAGGAAGAGATTTACCATGGAAATGAATTGAAAAGGGATTATAGTATGAAAATACATGGGAAATGATTATAAAATGAACATGCATTAGGAAGAGATTTACTATGGAAATGAATTGAAAAGGGATTATGTATGAAAATAAGGAAATGATTATAAATGAACATGCATTAGGAAGATGATTTACTTGCAGGAAGGAATTGAAAGGGATTATAGTATGAAAATATACTGGGAAGTGATTATAAAGAACATGCATTAGGGAAGAGATTTACTATGGAAATGAATTGAAAAGGGATTATAGTATGAAAAATATACTGGGAAGTGATTATAAAATGAACATGCATTAGGAAGAGGATTTACTATGGAAATGAATTGAAAAGGATTATGTAGTATGAAAATATACTGGAAGTGATTATAAAATGAACATGCATTAGGAAGAGGATTTACTATGGAAATGAATTGAAAAGGGATTATAGTATGAAAATATACTGGGAAGTGATTATAAAATGAACATGCATATAAAAGAGGATTTACCATGGAAATGAATTGAAAAGGATTATAGTATGAAAATATACTTGGAAGTGATTATAAAATGAACATGGAATAGGGAAGAGGATTTACTATGGAAATGAATTGAAAAAGGGATTATAGTATGAAAATATACTGGGAAGTGGTTATAAAATGAACATGCATTAGGAAGAGGATTTACTATGAAATGAATTGAAAAGGGATTATAGTATGAAAATATACTGGGAAGTGACAGGTAAATGAACATACTAGGGAAGAGGATTTACTATGGAAATGAATTGAAAAGGGATATAGTATGAAAATATACTGGGAAGTGATTATAAAAATGAACATGCATTAGGAAGAGGATTTACTATGGAATGAATTGAAAAGGGATTGTAGGTATATGAACACCAAATGATTATAAAATGAACATGCATTAGGAAGAGATTTTACTATGGAAATGAATTGAAAGGGATTATAGTATGAAAATACATCAAAATGATTATAAAATGAACATGCATTAGAAGAGATTTTAATATGGAAATGAATTGAAAAGGATTATAGTATGAAAATACATCAGAAATGATTATAAAATGAACATGCATTAGGAAGAGGATTTACTATGGAAATAAATTGAAAAAGGGATTATAGTAGAAAAATACATTCGGGAAATGATTATAAAACAGAACATGCATTAGGAAGAGATTTTACTATGGAAATGAATTGTGTGCAAGGATTATAGTATGAAAATACACTGGGAAATGATTATAAAAATGAACATGCATTAGAAGTACTTTAGCCATGGAAATGAATTGAAAAGGATTATAGTATGAAAATACACTGGGAAATGATTATAAAAATGAACATGCATTAGGGAAGAGATTTTACTATGGGAAATGAATTGAAAAGGGATTATAGTATGAAAATACACTGGGAAATGATTATAAAATGAACATGCATTAGGAAGAGATTTACTATGGAAAATGAATTGAAAAGGGGATTATAGTATGAAAATACACTGAAGTGATTATAAAATGAACATGCATTAGGAAGAGGATTTACTATGAAAAATGAATTGAAAAGGATTATAGTATGAAAATACACTGGGAAATGATTATAAATGAACATGCATTAGGAAGAGATTTTACTATGAAATGAATTGAAAAGGATTATAGTATGAAAAATACATGTGAAATGATTATAAAATGAACATGCATTAGAAGAGGATTTACTATGGAAATGAATTGAAAAGTGATTATAGTATGAAAATACATGGGAAATGATTATAAAATGAACATGCATTAGAAGAGGATTTAATTATGGAAATGAATTGAAAAGGGATTATAGTATGAAAATACATGGGAAATGGATTATAAATGAACATGCATTAGAAGAGGATTTACTATGGAAATGAATTGAAAAGGGATTATAGCATGAAAAGAGCACTGGGAAATGATTAGAAATGAACATGATTAGAAGAGGATTTACTATGGAAATGAATTGAAAAGGGATTATAGTATGAAAATACATGGGAAATGGATTATAAAATGAACATGCATTAGAAGAGGATTTACTATGGAAATGAATTGAAAAGGATTATAGTATGAAAATATGGAAATGATTATAAAAATGAACATGCATTAGAAGAGATTTACTATGAAATGAATTGAAAAGGGATTATAGTATGAAAATACATGGGAAAATGATTATAAAATGAACATGCATTAGGAAGAGGATTTACTATGGAAATGAATTGAAAAGGGATTATAGTATGAAAATACATGGGAAATGATTATAAAATGAACATGCATTAGAAAAGAGGATTTACTATGAAATGAATTGAAAAGGGATTATAGTATGAAAATACATGGGAAATGATTATAAAAATGAACATGAATTAGAAAG
>JBBBDQ010012406.1:0-10941 GCA_037127315.1 Ascarosepion bandense
CACTGGCTAATGACGTTCCATCCTCAGCTATTATTTCATGCTCTTCAAGTAGTCAACTGGCAAACGACGTTCCATCCTCGGGTATTATTTCATGCTCTTCAAGTAGTCAACTGGCTAACGACTTTCCATCCTCGGGTATTGTTTCATGCTCTTCAAAAGTCAACTGGCTAACGACGTTCCATCCACGGGGACTATTTGGTCTCTTCAAGTAGTCAACTGGCTTCTAACGACGTTCCATCCACGGGTACTATTTGATACTATTCAAGTAGTCAACGCTGGCTAACGACTTTCCATACACGTGTATTGTTCATGCTCTTCAAGTAGTCAATATTAACGACGTTCCATCCACGGGTATTATTTCATGCTCTTCAAGTAGTCAACTAACGACGTTCCATCCACAGGTATTATTTCAGGCTCTTCAAGTAGTCAGCTGGTAAACGACGTTCCATCCACGGGTATTATTTCATGCTCTTCAAGTAGTCAACTGGATAACGACGTTCCATCCACGGGTATTGATGCTCTTCTAGTAGTCAACTGACTAACAACGTTCCATCCACGGGTAATATTTCATGCTCTTCAAGTAATCAACTAGTAACGACTTTCCATCCACGGGTATTATTTCCTTCTCCTCAAGTAGTCAACTGGCTAACGACGTTCCATCCACGGGTATTATTCAGGCTCTTCAAGTAGTCAACTGGCTAACGACGTTCCATTCTCGGGTATTGTTGAAGCTCTTGAAGTAGTCAACTAGCTAACGACGTTCCATCCACGGGTATTATTTGATGCTCTTCAAGTAGTCAACTGGCTAATGACGTTCTATCCACGGGTATTATTTCATGCTCTTCAAGTAGTCAACTGGCTAACGACATTCCATCCACGGGTATTATTTCCTTGCTCTTCAAGTAGTCAACTGGCTAACGACGTTTCATCCACCAGTATTTTTGATGCTCTTCAAGTAGTCAAATGGCTAACGACGTTCCATCCTCGGGTATTATTTCATGCTCTTCAAGAAATCAGCTGGCAAACGACGTTCCAACCACGGGTATTATTTCATGCTCTTTAAGTAGTCAACTGGCTAACGACGTTCCATCCTCGGGTATTATTTCATGCTCTTCAAGTAGTCAACTGGCTAACGACGTTCCATCCTCGGGTATTATTTCGCTATCGCCAAGTAGTCAACTGTCAAACGAGGTTCCATCCACTTGTATTATTTGATGCTCTTCAAGTAGTCAACTGGCAAACGACGTTCCATCCACGGGTAGTATTTCATGCTCTTCAAGTAATCAAATGGCTAACGACGTTCCATCCTCGGGTATTATTTCGTGCTCTTCAAGTAGTCAACTGGCTAACGACGTTCCATCCACGGGTATTATTTCATGCTCTTCAAGTAGTCCAACTGGCTTGGCGTTCCATCCACGGGTATTATGTGAGGCTCTTCAAGTAGTCAACTCGCTGACGACGTTCCATCCTCGGGTATTATTTCATGTACTCTTCAAGTAGTCAACTGGCTAACGACGTTCCATCCTCGGCTATTATTTCTTCATGCTCTTCAAGTATTCAACTGGCTAACGACGTTCCATCCCACGGGTATTATTTCATTCTCTTCAAGTAGTCAACTGGCTAACGACGTTCCATCCTCGGGTATTGCTTCCTTGCTCTTCAAGGAGTCAACTGGCTAAAGACGTTCCATCCACGACTATTATTTCATGTCTTCAAGTAGTCAACTGGCTAATGACGTTCATTCACGGGGATTATTTGATGCTCTTCAAGTAGTCAACTGGCAAACGACGTTCCATCCTCGGGTATTGTTCATGCTCTTCAGAAGTAGTCAACTGGCTAACGACGTTCCATCCTCGGGTATTGTTTCATGCTCTTCAGAGTCAACTGGCTAACGACGTTCCATCCACGGGGACTATTTGATGCTCTTCAAGTAGTCAACTGGCTAACGACGTTCCATCCACGGGTACTATTTGATACTATTCAAGTAGTCAACTGGCTAACGACTTTCCATACGTGTATTATTTCATGCTCTTCAAGTAGTCAATAGTAACGACGTTCCATCCACGGGTATTTCGCCTCTTCAGTAGTCAACTGGCTAACGACGTTCCATCCACGGGTATTATTTCCAGGCTCTTCAAGTAGTCAGCTGGTAAACGACGTTCCATCCACGGGTATTATTTCATGCTCTTCAAGTAGTCAACTGGATAACGACGTTCCATCCACGGGTATTATTTGATGCTCTTCTATTAGTCAACTGACTAACGACGTTCCATCCACGGGTATTTCATGTGCTCAAGTAGTCAACTTAGTAACGACGTTCCATCCACGGAGTATTATTTCATGCTCTTCAAATAGTCAACTGGCTAACGACGTTCCATCCACGGGTATTATTCAGGCTCTTCAAGTAGTCAACTGGCTAACGACGTTCCATTCTCGGGTATTATTTGATGCTCTTGAAGTAGTCAACTGGCTAACGACGTTCCATCCACGGGTATTATTTGATGCTCTTCAAGTAGTCAACTGGCTAACGACGTTCCATCCACGGGTATTATTTCATGCTCTTCAAGTAGTCAACTGGCTAACGACGTTCCATCCACGGGTATTATTTCATGCTCTTCAAGTAGTCAACTGGCTAACGACGTTCCATCCACGCGTATTATTTGATGCTCTTCAAGTAGTAACTGGCTAACGACGTTCCATCCACGGGTATTATTTCATACTCTTCAAGTAATCAACTGGCTAACGACGTTCCATCCTCGGGTAATACTTCATGCTCTTCAAGGAGTCCAACTGGCTAACGACGTTCCATCCACGACTATTATTTCATGCTCTTCAAGTAGTCAACTGGCTAATGACGTTCATTCCACGGGGATTATTTGATGCTCTTCAAATAGTCAACTGGCAAACGACGTTCCATCCTCGGGTATTATTTCATGCTCTTCAAGTAGTCAACGGGCTAACGACGTTCCATCCTCGGGTATTGTTTCATGCTCTTCAAGATGTCAACTGGCTAACGACGTTCCATCCACGGGTACTATTTGATGCTCTTCAAGTGGTCAACTGGATAACGACGTTCCATCCACGGGTACTATTTGATGCTATTCAAGTAGTCAACTGGCTAACGACGTTCCATCCACGGGTATTATTTCATGCTCTTCAAGTAGTCAACTAGTAACGACGTTCCATCCACGGGTATTATTTCATGCTCTTCAAGTAGTCAACTGGCTAACGACGTTCCATCCACGGGTATTATTTCAAGCTCTTCAAGTAGATAGCTGGCAAACGACGTTCCATCCACGGGCATTATTTCAAGCTCTTCAAGTAGTCGCTGGCTTCTTAACGACGTTCCATCCACGAGTAGTAGTTCATGCTCTTCCAAGTAGTCAACTGGCTAACGACGTTCCATTCTCGGGTATTATTTGATGCTCTTGAAGTAGTCAACTAGCAAACGACGTTCCATCCACGGGTATTATTTGATGCTCTTCAAGTAGTCAACTGCCTAATGACGTTCCATCCACGGGTATTATTTCATGCTCTTCAAGTAGTCAGCACAATGACCCAACGACGTTCCATCCACAGGTATTATTTCATGTTCTAGTGTTAACTAACAGGCTTGTCTCGAGTGTTGTTTCATGCCTTCAAGAAGTCAACGTAACGACGTTCCATCACGGGACGTTATTTGTTGCCTTAGTAGTCAACTGGTAACGACGTTCATCACAGATACTGCTTGAAAAGGTACCATTAGTGGATGTTGTTACCGACTTTCCATTACGTGGTGTTGTTTCATGCTCTTCAGTAGTCAACTGGTAACGACGATTCCATCCACGGAGGTATTTCATGTCTTCCAAGTGATCAACTTCTTTAACGACGTTCCCATCCACAGGTATTATTTCAGGCTCTTCAAGTAATCAGCTGGTAAACGACGTTCCATCCACAGGTATTTCATGCTCTTCAAGTAGTCAACTGGATAACGACGTTCCATCCACAGGTATTGTTCATGCTCTTCAAGTAGTCAACTAGTAACGACGTTCCATCCACGGGTATTATTTCATGCTCTTCAAGTAGTCAACTGGCTAACGACTTCTCCATCCACGGGTATTATTCAGGCTCTTCAAGTAGTCAGCTGGCAAACGACGTTCCATCCACGGGTATTGTTCATGCTGTTCTAGTGGTCAAATGGCTAACGACATTCCATCCACAGGTATTGTTGTGCTCTTCAAGTAGTCAACTGGCTAACGACGTTCCATTCTCGGGTATTATTTGATGCTCTTCAAGTAGTCAACTGGCTAACGACGTTCCATCCACGGGTATTGTTGATGCTCTTCAAGTAGTCAACTTGCTAATGACGTTCCATCCACGGGTATTATTTGATGCTCTTCAAGTAGTCAACCAAGCTAACGACGTTCCATCACCGGGTATTATTTCATGCTCTTCAAGTAGTCAACTGGCTAACGACGTTCCATCCACGGGTATTATTTCATGCTCTTCAGTGGTAACTGTCTAACAGCGTTCCATCCACGGGTATTATTTCATGCTCTTCCAAGTAATCAACTGGCTAACGACGTTCCATCCTATCGGTGTTACTTCATGCTCTTCAAGAGTCAACTGGCTAACGACGTTTCCATCACGACTATTATTTCATGCTCTTCAAGTAGTCGCTGGCTAATGACGTACATTCCACGGGGATTATTTTGATGCTCTTCAAGTAGTCAACTGGCAAACGACGTTCCATCCTCGGGTATTAATTCATGCTCTTCAAGTAGTCCTTTGGCTAACGACGTTCCCATCTTCAATTGTTTCATGCTCTTCAAGGAATCAACTGGCTAACGACGTTCCATCCACGACTAGCTGTTCCAGTAACTCCTTCCAGTAGTCCAGCGGCTGACGTTCATTCCACGGGATTGTTTAGTGCTCTTCAAGTAGTCAACTGCAAACGACGTTCCATCCTGGTGTTATTTTCCATGCTCTTCAAGTAGTCAACTGGCTAACGACGTTCCATCCTCAGGTATTGTTTCATGCTCTTCAAGATGTCAACTGGCTAACGACGTTCCATCCACGGGTACTATTTGAGTGCTCTTCAAGTAATGATCAACTGGATAACGACGTTCCATCCCACGGGTACTATTTGATGCTATTCAAGTAGTCAACTGGCTAACGACGTTCCATCCACGGGTATTGTTCATGCTCTTCAAGTAGTCAACTAGTAACGACGTTCCATCCACGGGTATTTCATGCTCTTCAAGATAGTCAACTTCTTCTAACGACGTTCCATCCGCGGGTATTATTTCAAGCACTTCAAGTAGATAGCTGACAACGACGTTCCATCCACGGTGGGTATTATTTCAAGCTCTTCAAGTAGTCAACTGGCTAACGACGTTCCTTCCACGGGTATTATTTCAAGCTCTTCAAGTAGTCAACTGGCTAACGACGTTCCATCCACAGGTATTTCATGCTCTTCAAGTAGTCAACTGGCTAACGACGTTCCATTCTCATTATTGTTGATGCTCTTGAAGTAGTCCAACTGGCAAACGACGTTCCATCCACAGGTATTGTTGATGCTCTTCAAGTAGTCCAACTGGCTAATGACGTTCCATCCACGGTGTTCTTCATGCTCTTCAAGTAGTCAACTGGCCAACGACGTTCCATCACGATATTGTTTGATCTCCTCCCCAAATGATCAACTGGCTAACGACGTTCCATCCACGGGTATTATTTCATGCTCTTCAAGTAGTAACTGGCAAACGACGTTCCATCACGGGTATTATTTCATGCTCTTCAAGTAGTCAACTGGCTAACGACGTTCCATCCACGGGTATTATTTCATGCTCTTCAAGTAGTAACTGGCAAACGACGTTCCATCCACGGGTATTATTTCATGCTCTTGAAGTAGTCAACAGCAAGCAAACGTTCCATCCCACGGGTATTATTTGATGCTCTTCATGATGATCAACACAATAACGACGTTCCATCACGAGGTATTTCATGCTCTTCAAGTAGTCAACTGGCCAACGACGTTCCATCCACGGGTATTATTTCATGCTCTTAAAGTAGAAGTCGCTGGCTAACGACGTTCCATCCTCGGGTATTGTTTC
The DNA here is from genome assembly GCA_037127315.1 of Ascarosepion bandense. NCBI lineage: Eukaryota > Metazoa > Mollusca > Cephalopoda > Sepiida > Sepiidae > Ascarosepion > Ascarosepion bandense. The sequence continues at coordinate 6,093 of JBBBDQ010012406.1, forward strand.
ATGCTCTTCAAGAAGTCAACTGGCTAACGACGTTCCATCCACAGGTATTGTTTCATGCTCTTCAAGTAGTCAACTGGCTAACACCGTTCCATCCACAGGTAGTATTTGATACTATTCAAGTCAACTGGCTAACGACTTTCCATACGTGTGTTATTTCATGCACTTCAAGTAGTCAACTAGTAACGACGTTCCATCCACGGGTATTTCATGCTCTTCAAGTAGTCAACTGGCTAACGACGTTCCATCCACAGGTATTATTTCAGGCTCTTCAAGTAGTCAGCTGGTAAACGACGTTCCATCCACGGTGTTCATACTCTTCCAAGTAGTCAACTGGATAACGACGTTCCATCCGGGTATATTTGATGCTCTTCTAGTAGTCAACTGACTAACGACGTTCCATCCACAGGTATTGTTCATGCTCTTCAAGTAGTCAACTAGTAACGACGTTCCATCCACGGGTAATATTTCACTCTTCAAGTAGTCCAACTGCTTCTTGACGTTCCATCCGCATATTATTCTGAGCTCTTCAAGTAGTCAGCTGGCAAACGACGTTCCATCCCCGGGTATTCTTTATTACTGTTCAAGTAGTCCTTTGGCTAACGACGTTCCATCCACGGTGTTATTTCATGCTCTTCAAGTGATCAACTGGCTAACGACGTTCCATTCTCGGGTATTATTTGATGCTCTTGAAGTAGTCAACTGGCTAACGACGTTCCATCCACAGGTATGTTGATGCTCTTCAAGTAGTCAACTGGCCAACGACGTTCCATCCGGGTATTATTTGATGCTCTTCAAGTAGTCAACTGGCTAACGACGTTCCATCACGGTGTTCATGCTCTTCAAGTAGTAACTGGCAAACGACGTTCCATCCACGGGTATTATTTCATGCTCTTCAAGTAGTCAACTGGCTAACGACGTTCCATCCACGGGTATTGTTCATGCTCTTCAAGTAGTAACTGGCAAACGACGTTCCATCCACGGAAGTATTTCGTACTCTTGAAGTAGTCAACTGGCAAACGACGTTCCATCCACGGGTATTGTTTGATGCTCTTCAAGTAGTCAACTGGCTAACGACGTTCCATCCACGGGTATTGTTTCATGCTCTTCAAGTAGTCAACTGGCCAACGACGTTCCATCCACGGGTATTATTTCATGCTCTTCAAGTAGTCAACTGGCTAACGACGTTCCATCTCAGGTATTGTTTCATGCTCTTCAAGAAGTCCAACTTTACAATAACGACGTTCCATCCACAGGTATTGTTCATGCTCTTCAAAAGTAGTCAACTGGCTAACGCCGTTCCATCCACGGGTAGTATTTGATATGACTAGTAGTCAACTGGCTAACGACTTTCCATACACGTGTATTATTTCTTGCACTTCAAGTAGTCAACTAGTAACGACGTTCCATCCACAGGTATTATTTCATGCTCTTCAAGTAGTCAACTGGCTAACGACGTTCCATCCACAGGTATTATTTCAGGCTCTTCAAGTAGTCAGCTGGTAAACGACGTTCCATCCACGGGTATTATTTCATGCTCTTCAAGTAGTCAACTGGATAACGACGTTCCATCCACGGGTATTATTTGATGCTCTTCTAGTAGTCAACTGACTAACGACGTTCCATCCACAGGTATTATTTCATGCTCTTCAAGTAGTCAACTAGTAACGACGTTCCATCCACAGGTATTTCGCTGCTCTTGAAGTGATCCCTTTAGCTAACGACGTTCCATCCACGCGTATTATTCGGGCTCTTCAAGTAGTCGGCTAGCAAACGACGTTCCATCCACGGGTATTATTTCATGCTGTTCAAGTAGTCAACTGGCTAACGACGTTCCATCCACAGGTATTATTTCATGCTCTTCAAGTAGTCAACTGGCTAACGACGTTCCATTCTCGGGTATTATTTGATGCTTTTGAAGTAGTCAACTGGCTAACGACGTTCCATCCACGGGTATTATTTGATGCTCTTCAAGTAGTCAACTGGCTAATGACGTTCCATCCACGGGTATTATTTCATGCTCTTCAAGTAGTCAACTGGCTAACGACGTTCCATCCACGGGTATTATTTCATGCTCTTCAAGTAGTCAACTGGCTAACGACGTTCCATCCACGGGTATTATTTCATGCTCTTCAAGTAGTCAACTGGCTAACGACGTTCCATCCACGTGTATTATTTCATGCTCTTCAAGAAATCAACTGGCTAACGACGTTCCATCCTCTGGTATTACTTCATGCTCTTCAAGGAGTCAACTGGCTAACGACGTTCCATCCACGATTATTATTTCATGCTCTTCAAGTAGTCAACTGGCTAATGACGTACATTCCACGGGGATTATTTGATGCTCTTCAAGTAGTCAACTGGCAAACGACGTTCCATCCTCGGGTATTATTTCATGCTCTTCAAGTAGTCAACTGGCTAACGACGTTCCATCCTCGGGTATTGTTTCATGCTCTTCAAGAAGTCAACTGGCTAACGACGTTCCATCCACCGGTACTATTTGATGCTCTTCAAGTAGTCAACTGGCTAACGACGTTCCATCCACGGGTACTATTTGATGCAATTCGTGCATAGTCAAATCGGCAAACGACGTTCTATCCACGGGTATTATTTCATGCTCTTCAAGTAGTCAACTAGCACCATGTCCAATCAAGACGGTATTATTTCAAGCTTTCTCAAGTAGTCAACTGGCTAACGACGTTCCATCCACGAGTGTTATTTCATGCTCTTCAAGTGGTCAACAACTGGCTAACGACGTTCCATTCTCGGGTATTATTTGATGCTCTGAAGTAGTCAACTGGCAAACGACGTTCCATCCACGGGTATTATTTGTTGCCTCCTTTTCAAGTAGGCCAACTGGCTAATGACGTTCCATCCACGCAAGTATTATTTACGTTTTCCAAGTAGCTTCAATGGCCAACGACGTTCCATCCACGGGTATTATTTGATGCTCTTCAAGTAGTCAACTGGCTAACGACGTTCCATCCACGGGTATTACTATTTCATGCTCTTCAAGTAGTGGTCTGGTGAAAACTAATGTTCCATCCACGGGTATTATTTGCTGCTCTTCAAATAATCAACTGGCTAACGACGTTCCATCTTACGGGTATTATTTGATGCTCTTCACAGTCAAACGGCCAACGACGTTCCATCCACGGGTATTATTTCATGCTCTTCAAGTAGTCAACTGGCTAACGACGTTCCAACCACGGGTATTATTTCATGCCTCTTCATGTAGTCAACTGGCTAACGACGTTCCATCCACGACCGCCATTTCAGCGTTCTTCAAGTAGTCAACTGGCTAACGACGTTCCATCCACGACTATTATTTGCTGTTTCTTCAAGTAGCCAACTGTCAAACGAGGTTCCATCCACGGGTATTATTTGATGCTCTTCAAGTAGTCAACTGACAAACGACGTTCCATCCACGGGTATTATTTCATGCTCTTCATGTAGTCAACTGGCTAACGACGTTCCATTCTCGTATTATTTGATGCTCTTCACAGTCAACTGCAAAACGACGTTGCATCCACGGGTATTATTTGATGCTCTCTAGTGTTAACCTTGGCCAACGACGTTCCAACCACGGGTATTATTTGATGCTCTTCAAGTAGTCAACTGGCAAACGACGTTCTATCCACGGGTATTATTTGATGCTCTTCAAGTAGTCGTGGAACAAACCGCTAACGACGTTCCATCCTCGGTACTTATTTCCACATGCCTTCAAGTGAGTCGGCCAACTGGCTAACGACTTTCCATCCTCGGCTATTATTTCATGCCTTCAAGTAGTCAACTGGCTAACGACGTTCCATCCACGTTAGCACGGCTATTTCCATGCCTCTTCGGCTAGTCAACTGGCTAACAACGTTCGTCTTACGGGGATTATTTGATGCTCTTCAAGTAGTCAACTGGCTAACTACGTTCCATCCTCGTGGGTATTATTTCATGCTCTCTTCATGTAGTCATCTGGCTAACGACGTTCCATCCTCGGGGATTATTTGATGCTCTTCAAGTAGTCAACTGGCTAACGACGTTCCATCCACGGGTATTATTTCATGCTCTTCAAGTAGTCAACTGGCTAACGACGTTCCATCCTCGGGTATTGTTTCATGCTCTTCAAGAAGTCAACTGGCTAACGACGTTCCATCCTCGGGTATTATTTCCTGCTCTTCAAGTAGTCAACTGGCTAAGGACGTTCCATCCACGGGTACTATTTGAGGCTATTCAAGTAGTCAACTTGCAAACGACGTTCCATCCACGGGTATTATTTCATGCTCTTCAAGTAGTCAACTGGCTAACGACGTTCCATCCACGGGTATTATTTCATGCTCTTCAAGTAGTCAACTGGCTAACGACGTTCCATCCACGGGTATTATTTGATGCTCTTCAAGTAGTCAACTGACTAACGACGTTCCATCCAAGGGTATTATTTCATGCTCTTCAAGTAGTCAACTGGCCAACGACGTTCCATCTACGGGTATTATTTCATGCTCTTCAAGTAGTCAACTGGCTAACGACGTTCATTCCACGGGTATTATTTGATGCTCTTCAAGTAGTCAACTGGCTATCGACGTTCCATCCTCGGGTATTATTTCATGCTCTTCAAGAAGTCAGCTGGCAAACGACGTTCCAACCACGGGTATTATTTCATGCTCTTCAAGTAGTCAACTGGCTAACGACGTTCCATCCTCGGGTATTATTTCATGCTCTTCAAGTAGTCAACTGGCTAACGACGTTCCATCCTCGGGTATTATTTCATGCTCTTCAAGTAGTCAACTGTCAAACGAGGTTCCATCCACTTGTATTATTTGATGCTCTTCAAGTAGTCAACTGGCAAACGACGTTCCATCAT
>JBBBDQ010012414.1:0-22360 GCA_037127315.1 Ascarosepion bandense
AAGATTGGAGTTCATCTGAACATTTGTCATGGAAAGTTACTTGGATCATTGCGCATGGAGAAAGAATTTGCAGAATGAAAGATAAGCCCCCACCCACCGCGTCACAAGATGACGCAAACGATTTTGAACTATATCAACACTGGAAAGTGAGCAGTGCGTTGCGAGCAGCTTGAGTCAAGATATGTCAACGATATTTATTTGATTAATTCCATCTTTGTGGAGATAAAACATGGTAGAAGGAATTAGATATTTTTGGGCGATATTGTTTGTCGACCACTTTCGCAGCTTCTTAAAACTAACTTAATGCCTAGAGTGAACCTGAGACACAATAGATGTCCAAAGAATGGTACCTCATTGAGCGCCCCACGGTTCATCGTAACCTAAGAAAACCGAACGGTGGCGATGAAATAATACTGGTATTGGAAGTGACAAGCCGTTAATTTCATTGAGTTGTTAGAGCAAGACCAAAACAAGAGATCAGCAGCAAGGCTCCAATCATCTTGCACTTGGTCTTTGAGCGTATTCGTAAACAATGGTAACATTTGCAGGTCTGTTTGCTAACGATCTGAGAATGTGTTGTGGGAGTATTCTTCCGCACTGAAGTTTATAATCGTGCTGTGTCGGTTGTTAATCGTGCTGTGTCGGTTGTTAATTGACTTAACGTACCCAAAAATGTCAGGAACTTGGTAATCTTCCACTGAAGGATTATTTAGGTATTAATAACCGCTTATTCATTAATAGCAACCGCCTAGTAATTCTACTGAACTCCAATAGAAGTCTAAGGAACTTCTCCCGTTTACCTTATTATCGGAGGGAGCTTCCATTATCTGAGGAATAGGTGTTTCCCCCAGAATGTTAACGATTCATCTAGGGAGGAACAAACAACAGGACTGAGGCAAGAACCTTGGAAGGGGATGCTTGCATTGGTCTTGTTAGATTTGGAAGAATGGGCTATTGACGACAACCCATATGAAGATACTTGAGAGAAAGACAGTCAGTTAAGCATATACGTACACACGTTTTGGGCGATCATGTCTCGAAAGAGACATGACTGACTGGGCAGAAGATTATCCCGTAGGTTGCCATTGCTTTCTGTGGTAGACTGGTTGCCAGCCAAGGCCGAACCCAATCTGTCTTGTTACTAAACCATAACTGGAGTGGAAGAGACGATTAATACCTTTCCCATGCGTAAGGAATGCAAGGGAATTCAACTGGAATTCGAACTCGGTACCTCCGATTTGTCGTTCCTTGAGTCGTGATATCCACTGCACCGCAACGCACATCCTGAGAGAAAGAACTTGCCTGAAAAAACTTTCAGGTATATTAAAGCTGAAGGTGTCTAGCAGCAACTCATTATTCCACACTGTCAAGTCTGAGATCATTAAGGTAATCATTCTGTAAAGCGACCATCAAAATATCACCGGAATTCGTGGGTAATATAGTTGAAAGAAATTTCTGATTTGGTAAAAAATAGTTTTAAACAAATTCTTGAAGTTAAATTTATTCTATATGAGTACGCAACAAAGACAGACGACACGAGCCGAAAGCAAAAAACAAACGATAAATTTATTCTGGAATACAGAAAATAATGAATTAATTTTGCGTTGTGTGCCAAACAGATACAATAACATGTATAAAAATAATCAATGCAAATTAAATATGCCCTTTTGTAATGAAAATTATAATGTTGCATAAGGTCCTCAGGAAAGAAAAAAAACTACATATAAATGAAAAGTGAGAAAATAATTTTCTGAAGAGTTTTCAAAGAATTGGTACCATTTCTCGAAGTAAAGTTCGTGGTAACAATGAAATGAACAATCACACCAGCCGAAGACATTTCGTGATATGAGAGCAACTTTAATGCTCTTTAATTTCGTCTGGTGGCTGTCAAATTTCTTGTGTTGTTTTTCTTTCTGGAATGAGGTGATCTTGGTTCCAGCAGCAGATGTTCTTTGAATCAACTCTGTCCCCTACTTTATTGTCTACAGGTAGGCTCTAAATTCACTTCACAGGATTTGGAAAGAAAACCTTCAGATTCTGGATGAAAACAAACGTAGCTGTTTTCCCACAAATCAAAATGTACTAAAAATATTTTTAAATGAAAAAATTAAGCATGGGCCTAACGCAATATCAGTCTTTTCTCAGAAAAGCAGACGAAGCTTAAATTTCTTTTGAGATGATCTGGATAAGCCAAACCCATACTTCTTGTCACTCAGGAGGTTCATTCTAATGAGGTGATCAACTGCGTATTATTCTCTTATAGATTTGTTGGAGTGTTTGCTAATGACACCGAGGGGGGCTGAGGCGCGATACGATGAAAATGAATGCTCGCCAGCCTCCCTTAGAAACAGGCAAAACGGCTGACAATTTCTACAGACTTACGGAAAAATTTTTCTTCAGGCAACAATTAGATAATTTTGCCAGGGTTAGAGATACACAGCAAAGGTTGCAGAAATGTCATAACGGTTTGAGTAGCAACCTCGCCAGTATCCTCGGAAACAGGGAAAACGGCTGACAATTTCACAGACTTGGGGAAATATTTTTCTTCACACAACAATTTAATAATTTTGCCAATATTAGAGATAACGTTGTGTTTTCTTTTCTAAAAATAGCCTAGAAGTAGCCTATCGGGCGGATTTTAGTCTAGTTCCTGCAGAGGGCTTTTGGGCCTTTTACCTTCAGCGTCCTATGTACGTAAATTTTAAAAGTTATTAGAATTTAGAGATAATAAGATTATTTTATCTGTATTCGACACCTTAATGCGGCACAATCTTTCGTATAGGCAAACGATCTCATTAGTTTGTTTACATTTATTTTTGTGCGCAATTTTTATTTACTGTTGAAAAAAATTTTTTATGTTAATTTCGTTGTTTTACATTTTTTTTATATTTTACTTCTTCAGCGCAGTCCGACTGATTATCAAAAAGAATTTTGAAAAATTCAAATATTTAAATTTGTCGGACGGGGTGTCAAGTTTCTCATACAACGTGAAAATCTACCTGCCATTTTTTGTAGTAAATAAATGCTCAATGATTGTGATTCTGCACTTGATGGTTTTACAACAAATTCTATTTGATGTCTGTAAATTTTTGAGTTTGTATCTTTCCATTGAAATTATTTTAAAAGTTTGTAGAAACAGACATGATAGAAAGAAAACTGACCGAAGTTAGTAAATGCTTTAAAAATTTACAGTAGAATTAAAAGTATTATATTGACTTAAAGAAACTGACAAACTTTTATTCAAACTATTGTCCTCATCTTTGTTGCCATGTACGACGTTTCGGCCGTTATACGCTCTAACCTTTCTTCAGGTGCTCGGAATTTTGAACAGAACCCTTATTACAATCACTGTGGTATATCATCTCCATCCCTTGCTTGTTCACCACTGCTGTAAACTGTGTTGAACCTACAACTCTTGGGTCAAGTCGCAGGAACTAACCAGGTCTATATCCATGACTACCAAAAGAGGCTCTACGCAAGTGTTCTGTTTGAAATTCCTGGTAGCTGAAGAAGGCCGGGGCGTACAACGGTCGAAACGTCGTACAAATGGCAACAAAGATGAAGACAATAGTCCGAATAATATAAATACTACCTCATCTCAGAAATATAGACAAATATTAAACACAAAGAATTGAACTGCTAGGTAAGCTTGATTTATTTGAGAATGACAGAAGAATGCACAACTTATAACTGGGAACAAACCGCCAGTATACAGATAGAAAATGATTTCAACAATACATAAAAATAGAAAGAGGTATAAGACAAGAATGCGTCTTCGCCAGACTTATTCAAGGTTTACAGTGAAGCAATCCTGAGAGAATTACAAGTCCAATCAGGATTTATTATTGAAGGAGACAAATTTTAAAAAGTAAGATATATGTTTGGAGCAGACAGTTGAAAGAAAACTGCTGTGACTCTGAGAGAAGGTAGTAAAAGAAAGCAAGAAGAAAGGACTAACCATCAATTTGCAAGAAGATATAATATATCGTTGTCAACAAGAGGAACAGCCCAAAATGCGAACTACAAATTGGAGACACAAAAATCAAGCAAGGACAAAATTTTCAATATCTAGGAAGGTTTTTAACCGAGGACGAAAAGTGCAACGGAATAGTGGAAAATGCCTTGCAAAAATGACGCTTTTCTCTGCCTGCAGTCAGCATGGCTGATGTTCAGACTATGAGCAACACACAACGCCTTCTTGATCTCATGTTTCCCACTGTCATGAAGTGGAGCGACTTAAATAGTCAAAAACACCCATTCTATTTCTTATAGGTACCCTCCACTAATTTGCCAAAAAAGAAAAAAAAAGCATAGTATGATTAAAAAAAGAAACAAGTTTTATCATCAAAATGTTTATGCCATTAGTTGGAGAAAAGACAAATGCATTTTGTAATCATTTAATTTTTTTTAAATTCCTTCGTAACACGTTAAACATTTTGTTTTTGTGCCAGTAATGTTACTAGATATTTTAACGTGTTTTTTTTAGTGAAAAACTCATTAATTCGAAATTATTGCAAAAAAAATCAAATGATTGTCTGATTTTTAACAAAAGTTCGAACAAACTAAATTATTTTTTTGAAATTATAATTTTTAGAAAATCTTGGTAAGAAAATAATTTTTTTATAACTGTTAACATCCCACCATTTAATGAAATTTAGAACTTGGCTAGTCCGCAAATTTTGTTAGTGTGTTATACTAACATCAGAGCCCGGCGCTGCCCGTGCAACTTAAAACATTTTAGGCGTAGAAGATGCCATTTTATTTATTTTTTTTTTTACATATTTTGTTTTTGATTGAAAAAACACTTTAAAAAATTCTTTGTTTCAAAATTACGGAGCAAAATATTCACCTTTTTTGTTGACCAAATGAATTTTTTAAAACGTCAGAATAAAAATTAAATACAAAGGCCAATTTTTAAAAAAAAATAAACATTCTAGTCGCGTTTGACACGTGTGATTTGATTTCTGTGACGTACTTCAGCAACCATCTTAGATTTTAGATGTTTTACGGAGCAAACAAACAATCGGCTCCATTGGCCAAAAAATTGCGAAAGGGAAAAATTGCTGAACTTAAACTTCAAAAAGTGTCGACCTGGCTTCCCTGTAGATATGTGCCCCTAGAAAGTTTGAATGGCGTAGCTTAAAAAAATGTAAGCTTGCAGAGGGAACAGTCACACACAGACTCACAGATTGCCTTATATAGTGTATCGATAGCAGCAACAATTTTCTAAACATATGCTGTTAAATATAAGAGACAATGAATGTCTATTATGTTTAATCATGAGCCGTTGTAAACGTCTAAATTAAAGCCAAAATACGACGTTTAGAACGGTTCATGATTAAACATAATAGACATTCATTGTCTCTTATATTTAACAGCATATGTTTAGAAAATATTTCAGCAGCAATCTTTCATTTTTAAACATGTTTCGTTAAAAGCGGCCAACAAAAAGATTTTAATTTTTGATTAATTTTTTCTATTATTCTTACGTGCCTGCTGTTGGCTGGAGATAATGTATGTAAAAATGTTCCATATTTTTTAACATTCCAAGCGCTTTCAGCCTTTTCACATGCCATTTTCAAGGATGTTATTTTTTCTGCTGTTGTTATTATATCCTCATGTTTGACTGTAATGTAATTTTTGTGTTCTTTGTGTTTTTGAAAAGGAGAGTTCTTAAAGCTATCTCGTGATGAGCGCAGCTGGTCATCGCGTAAGCGTCTGTCTATTAAAAAAATCTTTCAAAATTCTATTTCCACCGTTAAATAGTGTAAGGTTGATGGTAGGAGAAATTGTTTGAGCATAGTGCTCCCTCCTTTATAGCGTGGTGCCTTTGATATTGTGATTTAAATAGTATTTTGTATTTTCAACCAAAGTTTTTCTTAAGAATTCTTGTAAGTTATCAGTTGATAAATGCTTTTATTGCACTCAAACAGGTGGCATGTAAGTTGTCTACTAAAGAGGTGGTAGTATATATATATATATATATATATATATAGGTATGTGAATTAACAAGTGTACATACGGAAATACACATATGTATAAAATAATATTCAAATGTTAATAAAAAGAGTGCACAATGAGTATAAACAGAGCTACTGATTAGTATTAATAAATATACATATTATCTTACGTTGATGGCAAGACTCGGAGTTTTATGCATTAACGCAACCATCTAATATAATCTAAACTTATTTATAAATGAACTGTGTGTGTGTGTGTGTGCATCTGCTACCTATAGACTCCAAAACGGCTGAACCGAATTTTCTTGAAAATTTACACAGTTGTACTATAAGCGTCTGCGAGTGTTCTTAGCTAGGTTTTGTGTCGCGGTACCCCCGATAAATATCAAAAATCGATAATCGAAAAAATCGGGTTATAGAAGGAGTGGTCGGATTTTAATTAAATTTGATACACTCATAGACAAAGACATAAGAAACGATATTCAGAAGTTTCAAGGTTGCAGGTCTTACAATAGTGCAGAAAATCGATAATATAAGGCAAGATGTTAGTGTGTGTCTGTGTCTGTTTATCTGCGCCTATATCTGCATTTTTTTCAGCTCCCCTTTTATTTTAGTTTTTGCTTCGGGTTTGTCCCAAGTAGGTATAATTGTAGTTCTTAGTCTAAGCCATGATACCATTTACTCAGAGGACTTATTAGCCTTCAAAATTCAGTTGACGACGAAAAATCTTATTTGATATCGATACCAGGAAATCAAAATTTGAATTTACATTCATTGATTTTTCTTTCAGTCTACGGTTTCGCTTTAACTGGAAACAACTATTGCTTTTTAGTCTTTCGTGCCAACGTCCAAAGAGTCTGAGCGCCAGACCATGGATTAATTTTAAAGCTTTCATTACACCCGGGCAACGCCTGACTATACTGCTAGTATAATATAATATAATATATATATTTATTTATTTATTCGTAAATTAATATAAAACTTGGTTGGGAAATAGCCATTTTCAACATGTCATTTTAAGGCATGCAGTTTACGACCTCTTATAAACAGAGAATGAATAAAAGTTCTAAGCCCAGAGGTTAGCTTAGGTAAAGGAAAGGGTTGGAATTATATGTTTGAGCAGCAATCTTATTTAAACATGTTTCGTTAAAAACGACCGATAAGGAAGATTTTATTAATTTTTGATTTAATTTGTAACAGTATTAACATGTTTCCTTTTTTGTTGAAATAAGGAGTGTAAAAATATTCCATAATTTTCGACTTCCTAAGCGCTTTCAGCCTTTTCACATGCCATTTTCAAGGATGTTATTGTTATTTTTCCGGTGTTGTTATTATGTCCTCATGTTTGACTGTGATGTAATTTTTGTGTTCTTTGTATTTTTGAAAAGAAGAGTTCTTAAAGCTTATATAAATATATAGAAAATGGCATGAAATTATCAACTGTCAAAATTAGTTATCGCTATTTTAATCTGTGTCAGCCTTAAGTAGAAAACGTCAATAAAAATGCTAAAAAAGTCGAAAAAAGTCAAGCATTTATTCTTTTTCTGATCTATCAGTCAATCAGTTAAGTGATACACACTTAGATGATCATGTCTCAAAAGAAACACAACTGATTGGGCAGAATATTTTCCCGCTGTAGGTTACCATTACTTTTGCGGTAGACTGGTTGCTAACCAAGGATATAGAGCCCAATCTGTTCTGCTTGCTGTTTAACCCATAGCTGGAGGGAGAAGAAAATGAACTATATTATATTAATAAGTAATAATTAGTAGGATCATTTTATAACATCATGACTATAGAAAACAGGTCCCCCACTTTATGTCCAGTAGAAATTTATGTTTAATTACGTTCCCAACTATTATATTCAGTCATTCAGTCAGCTAAGTGTCTTATGTACACGCTTGGGCGATCATGTCTTGAAAGAGACATGACTGACTGGACAAATTTTCCCGAGTAGGTTGCCATTAATTTTTGCGATAGACTGGTTGCCAACCAAGGCTATAGAACCCAATCAGAGATTCAACCATGATAACAGTCAGTCATTTAAGTGCCATACGCGATACAAGCTTGGGCGATCATGTCTTGAAAGATACATCACTGTACCTTCACTGACTGGGTGGAATATTTTTTGCAGTAGGCTGCTATTGGATTGTGGTAGACCGGTTGGCAACCAAGGCTATAGAACCTAATCTATCCTGCTGTTTAACCCATAGCTGGAGGAGGAAGAGATGGATTAACCATTTTCAAGGGTATTTGCCATATATGAATACAATGAATTCAACTGGAATTTGAACTCGGCTCTATGATTTCTCATTCTGAGTTGATATCCACTACACCACAACACACATTTGAGAAATTGGCTAACAAATAAAACTTGTCGATATTTATTTCATGAGAATAGTCGAGGTGGAGAAGAATTAATTATTGACTTTTGTAAATGATAAATAATTTTTTTATTTAATCAAGCAAATGCCAAAAATCTTTCAGGTACACAAAGACGTTGTTTTCTTTTTTTTATTATTTTATCTTCTGCTCGTGTTTTCAATAGAGAGGATGTATTTTATTTGAGCATTTCTTTCCAGAATGGATCGTATCCCAATTCATAATAAAATATGGTCAGTCTAAACTTTTTGTCAACGCCTATACCTTCAGCTAATTAAATTTTCAATATTATATTAAATTGATCTTTTATAGAAAGATAACACTTAGATATTAGTACAAAAATAAGTTTATTATTGTTTCTGTATTTCTATTAGAAATGCCAATTGACACCTCGAGTTGGTGTAATGGTTATCAATCTCATTTTGCTAAAATCTATTAGAACTGAGTAGTGAGTTCGATCCTCACGAGGTACCCAATACTTTCGGCCTTGTGCCACATTTAAGCGGCACTTAGAAAATCAACTATTATAAATTTCAATGATTAAAATGCTTGAATAGGTTCATGTGATAGTTTATCTTAATATTTTTAATGCGATGGTCGACTTTGTTGCTTACTGCCTAATGTTCTTACTCTAGATTCTATGCTGCTTCGAAGTATTTATAGATTTAGTTTTATAATTTACACTGCTCTCTTGTTTAGGAAGAAACTGTGTTGAAACCACATTCAGCCATATTAAAAGGTCGAAAAGCAAATGAAGAAAAGTTTGATAGCTTCTCACAACTTTCCATACCTTTCAGAAATTTACTTTTTTAGCCAATATTGAATAATTTTTTAAAAAATTAAAAAAAAGAAAAAGACAAATCCTCCCGCCATGAAATAAAAACCCCAGTGCTCCTCTTTAACATAATAGAGCCTACAAGGGGGTGTGAGATCCCATGTTGGAAAAAACTGGTCTAAAGTGATATGATGAATAAAGTTTCAACATTTCAGAGTTTGTTAGTCAAAGACACATTAAATAAAGCATAAGTAAAGAATACTACAACTCAAACATGTCGTGCCTTAGTGCACAGTTGTATATCGGAAAGGTGTTGGGTTGGCCCATTATGTGGGATCAATTTTAAAGGCAGAAACACTCAAAACATTCCATATTACTGAGAACTCACACTGAAGACAATAACGCTGAGATGCTAGACCGCATAGCCGACCCTTAATCCAATCAAGATCTTATAATCAAAGCTAACACCAAATATGATAAAGCCACAGACATGATTGATCATTGCAATATGATTGAATGTTAGAAAAATCCCATCGAAAGAACCATTGCACTCCATCCCAAATATTAATCACAGGAGATGACTAGCTTATGAAAATGGTTTCTTCTACATGTGGTTCCGGGAATTACTAAAAAGTGGCATATGAACGGTTTTCAAAATAGTCAAATCTTGTGTTCATCAGAATAAATTTGACAATTGATCGCATAGAAAAAATTCAGCTTTGAATTCATTCAATCAATATTTGATTATCTTTGTATCCAAGAATTTTTTTTTATTCATCATATATAGAAAAAGGCATCTCACAACTCTGCCTTTATCTGTTTCTTGTAACCTGTGCATAGTTCTCTGTGATCAATGTTGTCATCAATATTTTCTTTTTTAAATTAAAAAAGACCTGCTCTTTATTTGGCAGGAGAATGTTCAAGGTAGGATCAGTATTTAACAAGAGGTAGGCACCAGCATATTTGGGCTCTCGGGAGAGAGAGATTCGGAATTAAATATTTGATCAATATTGCATTGAATAAACAATTTATCTTTACAAATCATAGCAACATTGTGAAATGACAAAAATCTCTAAATAAGATAAAAATCTAATAATTTAGGTACAATATTCTCATTTCTCTCGAGATTTGTATTGTCAGAATGAAGACCAGATTCAGATGTTCAAGGCATAAAAATAGGAATCAAGTATACATACATTTGAGATGGTAAATAAAATCCAAGTATCAAATTGAAAAGGTAAAATCCAACATGGCGAAACCTCCAAAAAGAAACAAGAAAATATAGGAGAATGTTTTACTTTCAAGCAGAACAATATTTCGTTTAGAGAATTCTAGTTTATCTCAATTGGATGAAAAAGAATCAAGAAATTATTAGAGAACTTTTTGGTTCTAGCCAAAAAATACTTATATATATCATTTATAGAATATATGACATCTATTCAGAATCTCTTCAGCCATTTTGAATATATCTAGAAATGGTTACAATGACTTTATATAATTTGAAAAACAATCAAAACGAAGTATATGCATAAACAAACCGGTTCCTATAAAGTTTGTCAATGTTTCATCAGTGACTAAGCGTAATTATTGGGATAAATAATTTCATTTGAAAATTCATGTTTGAATTGTGTGACTGTTTTCCATATTCACAAAAAAGCTTGCATCTTTTTAATTTGTTGTTAGATACATATATGCACATATATACACATATGCACATATATCGACATATATGCATATATATATATATGCATATATATATATATACAAATATATACATTGATACCTAACAAATTTGGGCGTACCAAAAATGGCGGACCCGAAATTTGGCGTACCAAAAAAGTATTACCCGTTCATTTTTATTTTATCTAAACTAAAGTGTACATTCAAACTGAGATGGTGTTAAAAAATGTGAATACTAAAGAAGTTTTATCTATGCATAAGATTTTATATACACCTAATGCATAAATGGTCATTACACCACTGGAGACACGTGTTAAACTTTTAGACGCACTGCAATATCTTTTACAAAAATAATTTTTGAAGGACGTTAGCACACACATGATGTTTGCAAATAAAAATTTTCAAGTTGAAAATATATTAAGATGTTCTTTAACTTGAACAACAGCTGGGGATAATAAAAACAAATGTTGATTTCTTTTTCCTGAAAACTGAATATTTTAAATCAAAACTCCCTTTTTTATTTTGAGATAGAAAAATTTTTAACTTTTTTACTCTAGCAAAATGTTTTCAAACAAAATCACAATTTAAATGTTTCCTTTTACTTTTTCAACATTTTAAATGTTTACTAAATTCATAATATTTAAATTTGTCAATATTTTTTTTAAATTTAAAGTAATAAATACATATATTTTACATGGAAAAGAAGAATATTACAAAAAAATGACTTATTTTCAAAACAATTGTTACTGCCTTTGTTAGAATTAAACTATTTTAAGACTTCCGATTCTACAAAAAGAATTCGAGCGAAAATAAATGAGAAACAAAATGATAACATTACCTGAAAGTGAAGCAATTGAAGTTGATATTATCAACTGAAATGTATTTGTTCTTGCAATGTACAGCCGGACGTTTTTTTGGGAAGGAACACACGTGGAATAATGAGTGGGAGATAACAGCCATTTCTCTAAAGAATAATATTTTAAATAAAATAATAGGTAAATTTAATTAAAGAAATAATAATTAAATAAATAAAAATAAATAATTTAATTAAATTAAATAATAAATTAATTAATTATAATTAATGAATAATCAATTAATAATTGATTAATAATTAAATAATATAAATAATAATTAATAACAATTAAATTCAATAATAAAATTAAATAAAATAAATAATAAATTAAATTAAATCAAATTAAATAATTTAATTAAATAAATAATAGGTAACTTAATTAAATTAAATTAATTAAATTGAATTAAAAGAAAACTAAGTAAAACTAAGTTTCACCGACCCCAGTTGATATTACTGTAGTTACCGACAATAAATTTTCTAACACTGCGATAAATGGGAAGTACAAATTACAAACAACGATTCTGGAAAGGATCACGTGGAATAACCAAGGGGAGATAACTCTAATAAATATTTTTCAGATATTTTTAAATATTTTGTAACAGCCTTTTCTCTAAAGAATAAAATAATAGGTAACTTAATTAAATAAATAATAACTAAATGAATTAAATTAAATAATAAATTAATAAATAATGATTAATAAATAATTAAATAATATAGATAATAATAATAATATAAATAATAAATAATTAAATTTAATTAAATAATAAATTAAATTAGATAAAAATAATAAATTATAAATTAAATCAAATAATAAAAATAAATTAAATTAAATAATTATTAAAAGAAATCTAAGTAAAACTAAGATTCACCGACCCCAGTTCATATCACTATAGTTAATGACAATAAATTTTCTAACATTGTGGTAAATGCGAAGGTGTTCAAAATCGAAACAACGATTTCTGACTACGTGATGTTTACAAAAGTCGAAGAGTGTAGTAGGAATGGAATATCCTAATGACCTCCTATTTTCATTTTCAATGTTCTTGAATTCATCCAACTCTGTGCACAGAGTTGATGAATTCAAGAACATTGATATTCAGGCGCTCTCGTTGGCTAGGGCACGGTGTTGGTGCGTAAAGGAACGCTCGAATCTGAGCTGACTAGCCTCTCTTTATGTATATAAGGAGCATATTCTGGTTCCTTTTTCTTCAGTGATTTTCCATTGCCATCGAATTCACGACACTTCTGAGCTCTTGATTCTGTTAAGCTGCATTTTGTTTCATGAGCTTTACCAACCACTCTTTCACACCATAAATACACTACTCGGCTCGGATTCTAAATTCAAAAAAGAAAAAAAAATCACTCACTTCACAATCTATTTCTAACTTGTTGCTAACACACACCACTTCCATACCCCTTTGAATAATATACCTTGTATTTCTTCCTTTCAGTGAAGAACGATATTTTCCTGAATCATACGAACATTTTATCTGAAAACACTTGTTCTATAAACTTTAACACGTAACACTCGTCTCAATTTTGATATTCACAAAACCAAAGATTAATGCTCAGACTCACACTTTCCAGTTACACATTAACAAACTCAATGAAAACTGAACGTGTCTATTAAATAACGTGATATCTATTCGCATTCTAATTCCAGGACGTGCAAAAGTATGTAACTCTGGTTTCTTTCACTTGCATTTTTATCATGCAAAGAAAATCCTAGACTTATTTAAATTGTGTTGCAACCCAAGGACTAAATTTTATTACGTATCATGATCAGTCATCGGATACAGTAAACCTTCCAGGACACTTTCTTATTTGTGAAGCTTTATTCATTCAAGACTCTCTCATTCATTACGTTTGATCACATATCAAACACCTTACATTCTTATAACACTGAATCACTAACATTTTGTAATCTTTACTGATATAAATTTGTTACATGTTTTATTCAACCAGTCTTGAATTTATTTGTGTGTCGATGCCTTTGTTTGTCTGAGAATTTCATAACAATATATATATAATGATATATATTTGATTGTTTGTGGATTTTATTTTGGGAAGAACACGCACACTATTCCAATACTAATTAATACACCCGTCATATAAATCCGCAACAAGTGAACCTACCCTCACCCATAACTTCGATAGTCATTGTTTTATTTATTTAAAAAATAAGTATTTCATATTTAAAGAAACAAAGAATATTAAATCCCACAAATTAATATTCTCTCTTCTAGTTACTAGTTGGGGGGTTTTCAAGTAACCAGAGATAAAGAAATTGGTAAAATAAAAAAAGATTATTTGAAAATAAAAATGAAATATTTCAGGTAAGTAAGTCAATGACAGAGACGGTTGTCCTGTCCATAAATAAACAAATAAAAATCATTCGTAGCGTCAAAAATTATTTATAATAAAATAATTATAACAATTATAGTTATCGTTAATTCTAAACCAATGAGAATCAACTCCAATTTTCTTCTTTGCACACACAAACATATGACATTCTGACTATTGAACAAGCAGCTTACACAGATAGGTCATCGACACAGCTGCGCGTCAACAAGAAATGAATCTCCTTTTTCGTTTTTCCGGGCATGAGAGCAAAATTTATCTTTTTAGTACGCAACGAAAAATACGTGCTAATGAGTCCGGCACGCATTTTCTAACTTATACTTGTGGACAAATATTACATGCATCTATCAAAACACTTACATTGTTACGAGGATGCATATATATATATATATAAATATTAATAATGTTTAAAGTTATAGTAAGGGATTCACTGAGTCCTCCTTGTTATTACAAAAAGTTTTAATTCATGAAGTAGTTGTAAAAATAGGGAAATTAAAATAGACAATTGGATGAAAACTAGGGAATTCGAGAGATTTTCAGAAATATGTAAATTAGGTGTTAACTCTCATAAAAATAGATTTGGGAAGAGAGAAAAGTTACTTGTTAAAAAAGGATTTGTTGACATTATCAACTCCGGCCCGATTCAGGATTTGTATATCTAGTCGAAAGAATCTCTACTAAAAGTTGCTGACCAACTAAAACCCGAAAGAGAACCCCATGGAACTAAATGGGTCAATAGAATTTTAAATCTTTCATTGACTAAAAAAAGTTATTCTTTATATACATATTTGGGGATATCCAAAAGGTATAGCATTTAAATCCATTAGCCTCACTGGGTAAAGATACTTGACACCTTCCTTCCTCTTCGTAATACTTACCTGCATTCTACCAGTAGTAGACCGTTTTCTGTTTTGAAATGCAAAAAATTGTACTCGTATATATTTTATTTGGTGTTTGATTTTTTTTTTTTTGTAATTTAGCTCTGAGTTTTGGTCAATCATTTTGATTCTTTTGTTACAATTTATAACATGTAACAATATATCTATCTATATATATATAAAAGGCAATATGTGCGAGTGTGTGTGTGACTGTTCCTTATGCACGCCAACATTTTTTAAGCTATGCCATTCAAACTTTCTCGGGACGCATATCTACAGGGAAACCAGGTCGAAACATACATTTTGAGTTTAAGTTCAGCAATTTTCCCTTTCGCACTTTTTGACTAATCATGCAGATTTTTTACATTTGCTCCGTAAAACATCTCAGATCTAAGATGGTTGCTATGATTACGTCACAGAAATCAGATCACACGTGTCACGGCGCGCGACTAAAATATTTTTATTAAAAAAAAATGAGCCTTCATATTTATTTTTTTTATTCCGACGTTTTATTTCTGTAAAATTATTAGATGGTTGCTTGAAATGACACACAGAATACAAACACGTATCAAATGCGACTAAAAAAATATTTTTATTAAAAAAAAAGAAAAAAGAAAAATGAGCCTTTATATTTAATTTTTTTTTTTAAATTCATTTGGTCAACAAAAAATGTGAATATTTTCCCCTCGTAATTTTGAAACAAAAGAAATATTAGAAATGTAGGCGTGCATAGGGAACAGTCACACACAGACTCATGCCAGATTGCATTTTAAATATATTTATATTTTAAGTGTCTGCAGTTTAATTTAAACGTATTTGTTTCATCCGATGAAGAAATTAAAATGTTCTGAGTTGCACGGGCAACGCCGGGTTATGATGCTGGTATATTTTAAAGTCACATGTGCAAAAGACTACACTTTTCTTATTTTTTTATTTTATCCTTGTGTTCACATTTAATCATAAACTTACAATTTTACTCAGTATAACAGTTTTTTTCTCCACATCTTGCTGTTAATCATTTTTAAGTGTAGTTTTGTATATATAAATATTAGTAGTGGCGATTCTAGGTGGAAAGTAAAATGAGCCAAGCTCCCCCCCCCCCATTTCGGTTGGCTCCTCGGTTGGGCTCCTCCACTTTTATAAGCTTCAAAATTTATGAAACTGATCAGTCTCTGATTTTGATAAGATTTGATCATCACATTTTTCCATCATTTTCTTTTTCTATTTAGGTTCATGGAGAAATTATATTATTTAAATAATTTCCTCATTTCAGAGTAGCTTCTTGATCGTATGTTCGGACTTTGCCGAAAAACATAAATTCAATGTTGGCTGATTTTTGAACGGCTGTGGTGTCCACAGCATTTTGATTGATTTCATTGCATTATTTTATTTTCGCATTTATTTTTCTCGCATTTATTTTTTGACTTATAGTTGTGTATATGATCGTCTGAAAATGAAGACGCTTCTTGATTTTGCCCCACTCTTCCTCAGAAAATCTCAGCCCCTTAGTGCCCTCCGCTACAATTTTCAGAGTTCCACAATCGCCACTGATTAAGGGGTTCATAATTACTCAGAGTTGTAACCCCACTACATGTACTTGTTTCGGCATTCACCCTGATGGAGAAAGATTCGTTGGGATTTGTTTAAGGGCAGGGTCCCGACTTTACCCTTGTATAGACCTTGGCATTTTAATTATCCCGCAACAGGTTACCAATACCTGCTGCGGTAGACAGGTTAAGCGCTAAGACTATAGAACCCAATCTGTCCTGTTATTTAACCCATAACTGGAGGGAATGGACGGATTAATACCTTTCCCATGGGTATTAGCGCGTAAGTGAATGGTAGGAATTTCGAACTCGGCTCCTCGATTTCTCGCTCCAAGCCGATATCCACTGTACCACAACGTATATATTCAAGAAATGCTTACGTACTTAGTATTTCCAAGTGGTCAACCATCTAAGTACTGACCAGGCTCAACGTTGTTTAACTTCGGTGATCGAACGAGAACCGGTGTATTCAACGTGATATGACCGTAAATACTGTGAAATCGTAAAGCAATTTCGAGTGATTACTTGCTCTTTTATCGTCTCTTCAAACCAAATGAAAACGTCTGCTTTGAGTAACAGTTACAGAAATGGTTGTCAAAAAGAAAAAAAAAATGTAAGTTTTGGTGGACCCGCTAGACTACCACCACGTTTAATTTCATTGTTTTTCATATTTTCTTTTTTTTTTTTTTTTTTACTTTTTTCAGCGGAGACCTATCAATTACCCCCTTAGCTTTACGATTGACAAAAGAATTTTTGAAAAAATCAATATTTAAACATTTTCTGGCGGGGATCAATTCCTCATACAACGTTATATTCAATCGAGCTCTCCATTTTGAAACCAGTCAACGGTACGACATTACCGCCACCTGTAAATTTGTTCATTATCAAATATTTTGGCCTTTTTTCAGTGGCAATATTATTTTCAGCACCTTAAACTTTACAAATGACAAAAAGAATTTGCAAAAAATTTTAATATTTGCCACTTCAGGTGGGTGAGGGACCAGTTTCTCTTACAACCTTATAGTGGCTTGAAAATGGAGGATCGATTTCATTTTAAGGTTGTATGAGAAACTGACCCCCAAATTAGTTTAAATATAAATTTTCAAAGTTTTTATTGATAATCGGAAAGTTTAAGTACCAATCGATAGGACTGCGTTTAAAAAGGAAAAAAAAAACAAAAACAAACAAAAACAAATGAAAAACAACGAAATTAAGCGTGGTGGTAGTCTGCTTCAGGTCGGCCTAATTTTTAGTTCCTAGCTTGCATTGAAAATGAAACTATAACTTAGGTGAGTTACAAAACTACTGAAAACAATAAACCATGCGAGTTTTATGTAATTTGCCACGACCTTGAAACCCCACCCACCAACCGGGACAAATAAACAGGTTGACAGAAAAGGTTAAAGCGTTTATCTCTATTCTAAACGTCAGCTGACCTGTAGCACATTTTAGAGGCGTGACGATTTAATATCCGTAATGACCACAGCAAGTCTCTAGGATGATCAATCAAACATTTATGCCTGAACACGTTGTTTCAACTTTTGCTTTTTTAGATGTCGATAAGACGTACCGTTCGTTGCCGAGCAGTAGAGGAAGTTTACGGTCTATGCTGCTGACGGATAAATGAATAAAGGGAACCTGAAACGGGCGAATTAGCAGAAAGCCCTCTGTGAAGATTGGGAAAATTGCTAGTGAAATGGTATTAACCTTTATCTCTCTGTATATGATTTCATTTGCTGAACAAAATTTTTATCCTGTTCTGAAGCTGACTATTCCTTTAAAAAAATAGTGTTTGAATTTATAGATCTATTGTCATACCCTGTGGCAATGGCAACAGAAACCGCCATCTTTAAGTGAAATGAAAAAATAAGGCTACTGCGATTGAAAGGCCTTGAGAAAGAATGCAGTGGAAAGGCAAGTAATATTAGTAAAATTAATGAGAATAGTAAAAGTCAAAAGGTTTGTGTTGAGCCTACAATGAAGAAATCTGGTATTTTGGAGTGGCACGGGCGGTTCAAAGTATAACAAGAAGATATGCATAGTGACACAAGAGCAGACACCAATGTGGACAGGGTGGGAACTCAGATCGGATACGTTCACACCTGACAGGAGAAAACTGTCCATGAACAGGATGACAGGGCGGCAGATTTACAAACTATTTACGAACAGGAAATATTATGTTTCGCGAATTTCCCCACCCTCGCCCTTATTTACTAGAGTTAGCTGTTTGTGATTTTGGGATATTTCCAAGACAAAAAGAAAATACCTATGAAAGGACAAAGATTTGATTACAAACATATAACTATATTCTGGAAAGGTATTCCGAAAATGAGTTTCAAGAATACTTCCAGCAATGGCGCTATCGTTTCACGAAGTGAATAGCTTCGCAAGGAGAATTCCAGCAGGCGGGAAATGCGAGAAAAGAAGCTGAGGGATTAGAAATTGTTTAATTACTTCGAAATTTTGAAAATTCTCACATCGTGGAGAATCAAGTTCATTTTTTCAAAAAAAAACTATTTCACCCAAAGAAAGGCAATAAAGCCACTTAAACACAAGGAAGGTTACGAAGTGTTTACGAGCAAAAAAAAAAAAAAAACTTGATTGGATAAAATAATAAAAAAACAAGAATTAAGAAGATAACAATTGGCATTATATTTAAATTTTTGAAATTCAAACTTGACCGAGAAACAAGGAGCAAGAAGAAATTTCCATAAGCTAAAAAGTGTGATAGAAAAATAATTGTACTTACGGTTACATCTTGTCAGTTCAACTATGAAATGACGGGACTTTGCCACAAATCTAGTACTAGGCTTGAATCCATAAAGTTTAGGTAGCATAAAGGAAAGTTCATCAAAACAATTCCCATGAAAGTATTTAATAGAAAAGGAATAGGAAAGCTACGTTGGAAAGTGACTGGAAACCGAAATGCCAGATCAGACCAAGAACGTTGCAGATTTTTTTTGATTTTATCAAGGAGCTCAAGGTAACAGAAAGGTCATCGGACCATATGTGACAGCGATATTCTAAGCCTGAGCGAATGGGAGATTTAGAGATAAGTAAGATTGATTCTGGGAAGAAACATTCGTCTCACAGGACACAGTGAACCGATTTTCTTAGCAGCTGACCAAGCATTATGTATCATGGTTTTTATTATATGTTAAATTTCTGTGTTATTCTCTACGTTCATTCAAGAATCTCTAAATATATAGCAGGAGCACTAGACCAGATGTGGCAGCGATATTCTAAGCATGGTAGAATTGTAAATTTGTAAGATAGATTCGTTTTGAGAAAATTGTTAGTATAAAACTTACGGCAAAGTCTCATCATTTTACAGTTGAAATTTCTAGATGTAAACTCGTGTCTCAAAAGAGATATGACTAATGGGCAGATGATTTTCCGCAGAAGGTTGCCATTGCTTTCTGTGATAGACTGGTTGTCAGCCAAGGCTATAGAACACAATCTGTTCTGTTATTTAATCTATAGCTGGAGGGAAGAGACGGATTAATACCTTTCCCAAGGGTATTTGCGAGTAAGTGAATGGGTAAGTGAATATTTTTTTATATTTTTAATTTTTTCATTAAAATTTTAAATTTTTACCGTAATTTAAATTTTTTAATCTAATTTAAATTTTTTTTTTTATCTACGCGTAATCTTTTGAATATTTAATTTTTTACTTTTCTTATTAAAAAGCAGTAGTTTAACTTTATAAAATTTAGTTCTTATGAGCATTGAGTGAACTTAAATTAACGTCTATTAAATTGCAGTTTCAAAAATGTTAGTTTGAAAAATGCACCCAATGATTGCATAACTCATGAAACTAAGTCGTGCCATCGACGTAGGACAATATGTACATTTATTGTTAGATATATAAAACAGCTCTGTTCATACTACATTGAGCACTGTTTTATTAACACCTGAATAATAATACTATACACGTGTGTACCCGGTTAAGTAAATTTATGAATTCACGTTTACTAAATATACATATGACACTGCTTATATACAACACGTTAAAATTTCCTTCTTTGATTCCATGCGCCTATGGCTTAGTGGGTGGCGCCTCCGACAGATCCCGGCCAGAAGCAAAGTCATTATATATATATTATGGACTCTCGCGTCCATTTCGACGTATGAGTGTCTCATTCAGTTAGACTGCCACACAAAGAATTGTTTTGAGGATGAAAGCTTGTGTGTAGCAACATCCACACTTTTTGGATCTGCTGATAACTAACGATTGGTGCAGAAATTCGCCACAGATCGCATGAACAGCAGAACTCAGTTATTTAACCCATAACTGGAGGGAAGGGATGTATTAATACCTTTCCCATGGGTAACAGTGCGCAAATGAATGCAGAGTGTTCGACTGGAATTGGAACTCTCGCCCACCGATTTCCCCTTCCGAGCTAAATAACATAATGTCTATTATGTTTAATCATGAGCTGTTCTAAACATCGTATTTTGGTTATAATTTCTGGTAAAAAAAATAAAACCAAACAAGCAACCCACACTCATAAAAATCATATTTCAATCTAGACAACACCTTACATTGCATTTAGATATATGGCTCTGTTAACATTTCGATCTTTCGCGTGGTGTGACGTCATAAGAATCGTATTACAAAACAGCGACCTGCGTCTGCTATTCGGTGACTCTTATCGTCGCATAGCAATGTTTTATGTCAGCACAAGAGAATATCACCTTTGATGGTGAATGTCTTTATGTTAAGGTCCCTGTAACCCTCTGAAGATGGCTCATGTGAGCCGAAAGCTTAGACCCAGCATAAAAAAAATATATTCAAATGTTGAACAATTTTTGTCTTTATTATCGACTGAAATTAAAGCCAAAATACGATATTTAGAACGGCTTATAATTAACTAGTACAGACATTCACTGTCTGTTATATTTAACGATATATATAATTTATTATAAAAATATTTTAGCCATTTTGAATATAAAAACAACTATGTATATTGTATAACACAAGGAACTTTTTACTTCAAAACTTATTTAATATCTTTGTTAATGTTGCAATCGCATAGTGACAAAAGAAAGTGTCAAAAAGAAAGTCAGTTCTCCTTTGCTATATTTCGTAACTGTTTATTTATCATGGAATTACAACAAATCACATGAAAAAGTCAATAAAAAGCAAGAAGATATGGTAACTACTAAGACTTTGCCTGAGAACAGAAGGAACCATGATGTCTGAGGATCGAAGGAATGACACAGCAGAAACAATTTCAAAGATCAATGACGAAATTACAAGAATCGGAATCCCGATTCATGATTGCTTCATTGAAAACACAGTAGTGGTTTCGGCTCAGTGACAATAGCAGATTTGCTAATATTTGCTTCACATTGTCGTTGAGGATTTTTAAGCGCCTTATCCTCCTGTGAGCAGTCATTTTGCTTGTGATTTTTTAATGACTGCCTCATCATGGCGGACGGGAAAAAGCAGATTATTACAACACCCATTAAATAAAAGTTCGTGGTAAATTATTTTTTTTTAGAATTGAGCTCACCCTCATCAAGGCAGTAAAGTCACTGCTGCACAAAGAATTTTTTATGATCATGTTGCCCCAAGCAAGGCATTTTACCGCCACTGTTTTGCAGGGGGTACATAGAGGAAAGTTATGAAAGAGTGACAGTACAGGGGGTTGTCAGGAAGTGGGTAAGAGAAGGATGTAAATACAACCCTGCTCCATAAAAAAAAACAGTTTGTTACGTAAACGGAAAAACACCATTATGTATAAGGAAAAGTTTATTATATATATTTTAATCATATCACCCCGAGCAAGGCGGTAACGCCACCGATGTGCAGGGGGCTACGTAAGAGTGAAAAGATTGGAAAAGAGAAAGTCGGAAACCACATCCTAAACAGGGAACAAGGGATGAGCCTCTACACCTGTTCAATAAACGTGGGTGGA
>JBBBDQ010012429.1:0-23897 GCA_037127315.1 Ascarosepion bandense
TCAATTCCCTTACATCTTGGTACCGAACTCCATGGACTACCACCCACTTGATTATTATGTGCTTGGCGCAGTTGAGCAAGAGACCAACAAAACTCTTTCTAAATCACCCCTTACATCTTGGTACCGAACTCCATGGACTACCACCAACTTGATTATTATGTGCTGGGCGCAGTTGAGCAAGAGACCAACAAAACTCTTTTCTAAATCACCCCTTACATCTTGGTACCGAACTCCATGGACTACCACCAACTTGATTATTATGTGCTGGGCGCAGTTGAGCAAGAGACCAACAAAACTCTTTCTAAATCACCCCTTACATCTTGGTACCGAACTCCATGGACTACCACCAACTTGATTATTATGTGCTGGGCGCAGTTGAGCAAGAGACCAACAAAACTCTTTCTAAATCATTCCCCTTACATCTTGGTACCGAACTCCATGGACTACCACCAACTTGATTATTATGTGCTGGGCGCAGTTGAGCAAGAGACCAACAAAACTCTTTCTAAATCACCCTTACATCTTGGTACCGAACTCCATGGACTACCACCAACTTGATTATTATGTGCTGGGCGCATTTGAGCAAGAGACCAACAAAACTCTTTCTAAATCACCCCTTACATCTTGGTACCGAACTCCATGGACTACCACCAACTTGATTATTATGTGCTGGGCGCATTTGAGCAAGAGACCAACAAAACTCTTTCTAAATCACCCCTTACATCTTGGTACCGAACTCCATGGACTACCACCAACTTGATTATTATGTGCTGGGCGCAGTTGAGCAAGAGACCAACAAAACTCTTTCTAAATCACCCTTACATCTTGGTACCTAACTCCATGGACTACCACCAACTTGATTATTATGTGCTGGGAGTTAAGAGCAAGAGACCAACAAAACTCTTTCTAAATCACCCCTTACATCTTGGTACCGAACTCCATGGACTACCACCCACTTGATTATTATGTGCTTGGCGCAGTTGAGCAAGAGACCAACAAAACTCTTTCTAAATCACCCCTTACATCTTGGTACCGAACTCCATGGACTGCCACCCACTTGATTATTATGTGCTGGGCGCAGTTGAGCAAGAGACCAACAAAACTCTTTCTAAATCACCCCTTACGTCTTGGTACCGAACTCCATGGACTGCCACCCACTTGATTATTATGTGCTGGGCGCATTTGAGCAAGAGACCAACAAAAACTCTTCTAAATCACCACTTACATCTTGGTACCGAACTCATGGACTACCACCAACTTGATTATTATGTGCTGGGCGCATTTGAGCAAGAGACCAACAAAACTCTTTTCTAAATCACCCCTTACATCTTGGTACCGAACTCCATGGACTACCACCAACTTGATTATTATGTGTTGGGCGCATTTGAGCAAGAGACCAACAAAACTCTTTCTAAATCACCCTTACATCTTGGTACCGAACTCCATGGACTACCACCAACTTGATTATTATGTGCTGGGCGCAGTTGAGCAAGAGACCAACAAACTCTTTCTAAATCACCCCCTTACATCTTGGTACCTAACTCCATGGACTACCACCAACTTGATTATTATGTGCTGGGCGCATTTGAGCAAGAGACCAACAAAACTCTTCTAAATCACCCCTTACATCTTGGTACCGAACTCCATGGACTACCACCAACTTGATTATTATGTGCTGGGCGCAGTTGAGCAAGAGACCAACAAAACTCTTTCAAATCACCCTTACATCTTGGTACCGAACTCCATGGACTACCACCAACTTGATTATTATGTGCTGGGCGCAGTTGAGCAAGAGACCAACAAAACTCTTTCTAAATCACCCCTTACATCTTGGTACCGAACTCCATGGACTACCACCAACTTGATTATTATGTGCTGGGCGCAGTTGAGCAAGAGACCAACAAAACTCTTTCTAAATCACCCCTCTTTACATCTTGGTACCGAACTCCAGGACTACCACCAACTTGATTATTATGTGCTGGGCGCATTTGAGCAAGAGACCAACAAAACTCTTTCTAAATCACCCTTACATCTTGGTACCGAACTCCATGGACTACCACCAACTTGATTATTATGTGCTGGGCGCATTTGAGCAAGAGACCAAAACTCTTTCTAAATCACCCTCACATCTGGTACCGAACTCCATGGACTACCACCAACTTGATTATTATGTGCTGGGCGCAGTTGAGCAAGAGACCAACAAAACTCTTTCTAAATCAACCCTTACATCTTGGTACCGAACTCCATGGACTACCACCCACTTGATTATTATGTGCTTGGCGCAGTTGAGCAAGAGACCAACAAAACTCTTTCTAAATCACCCCTTACATCTTGGTACCGAACTCCATGGACTACCACCAACTTGATTATTATGTGCTGGGCGCAGTTGAGCAAGAGACCAACAAAACTCTTTCTAAATCACCCCTTACATCTTGGTACCGAACTCCATGGACTACCACCAACTTGATTATTATGTGCTGGGCGCAGTTGAGCAAGAGACCAACAAAACTCTTCTAAATCACCCCTTACATCTTGGTACCGAACTCCATGGACTACCACCAACTTGATTATTATGTGCTGGGCGCAGTTGAGCAAGAGACCAACAAACTCTTTCTAAATCACCCCTTACATCTTGGTACCGAACTCCATGGACTGCCACCCACTTGATTATTATGTGCTGGGCGCAGTTGAGCAAGAGACCAACAAACTCTTTCTAAATCACCCCTTACATCTTGGTACCGAACTCCATGGACTACCATCATCTCCTTGATTATTATGTGCTGGGCGCATTTGAGCAAAGAGACCAACAAAACTCTTTCTAAATCACCCTTTACATCTTGGTACCGAACTCCATGGACTACCACCAACTTGATTATTATGTGCTGGGCGCAGTTGAGCAAGAGACCAACAAACTCTTTCTAAATCACCTCATATCTTGGTACCGAACTCCATGGACTGCCACCCACTTGATTATGTGCTGGGCGCATTTGAGCAAGAGACCAACAAAACTCTTTCTAAATCACCCTTTACATCTTGGTACCGAACTCCATGGACTGCCACCCCACTTGATTAT
Organism: Ascarosepion bandense; assembly: GCA_037127315.1. NCBI lineage: Eukaryota > Metazoa > Mollusca > Cephalopoda > Sepiida > Sepiidae > Ascarosepion > Ascarosepion bandense. The sequence continues at coordinate 3,074 of JBBBDQ010012429.1, forward strand.
TATGTGCTACAGTTGAGCAAGAGATCAACAAAACCCTTTCTAAATCACCTCTTACATCTTGGTACCGAACTCCATGGACTACCACCAACTTGATTATTGTGTGCTGGGCGCATTTGAGCAAGAGACCAACAAAACTTTTCTAAATCACCTCCTTACATCTTGGTACCGAACTCCATGGACTACCACCAACTGATTATTATGTGCTGGGCGCAGTTGAGCAAGAGACCAACAAAACTCTTTCTAAATCACCCCTTACATCTTGGTACCGAACTCCATGGACTGCCACCCACTTGATTATTATGCTCAGCGCAGTTGAGCAAGAGACCAACAAAACTCTTTCTAAATCACCCTTATCTTGGTACCGAACTCCATGGACTACCACCCACTTGATTATTATGTGCTTGGCAGTTGAGCAAGAGACCAACAAAACTCTTTCTAAATCACCCCTTACATCTTGGTACCGAACTCCATGGACTACCACCAACTTGATTATTATGTGCTGGGCGGTGCTGAGCAAGAGACCAACAAAACTCTTTCTAAATCACCCTTGCTCCAGTGGTACCGAACTCCATGGACTACCACCAACTTGATTATGTGCCAAGTGCATTTGAGCAAGAGACCAACAAACTCTTTCTAAATCACTCCCTTACATCTTGGTACCGAACTCCATGGACTACCACCAACTTGATTATTATGTGCTGGGCGCAGTTGAGCAAGAGACCAACAAAACTCTTCTAAATCACCCCTTACATCTTGGTACCGAACCTATGGACTGCCACCCACTTGATTATTATGTGCTGGGCGCAGTTGAGCAAGAGACCAACAAAACTCTTTCTAAATCACCCCCTTACATCTTTGTACCGAAAACTCCATGGACTGCCACCCACTTGATTATTATGTGCTGGGCGCAGTTGAGCAAGAGACCAACAAAACTCTTTCTAAATCACCCCTTACATCTTGGTACCGAACTCCATGGACTACCACCAACTTGATTATTATGTGCTTGGCGCAGTTGAGCAAGAGACCAACAAAACTCTTTCTAAATCACCCTTGATGATCTTTGGTACCGAACTCCATGGACTACCACCAACTTGATTATTATGTGCTGGGCGCAGTTGAGCAAGAGACCAACAAAATTTTCTAAATCACCCCTTACATCTTGGTACCGAACTCCATGGACTACCACCAACTTGATTATTATGCTGGGCGCATTTGAGCAAGAGACCAACAAAACTCTTCAAATCACCCCTTACATCTTGGTACCTAATCACGGACTACCACCCACTTGATTATTATGTGCTTGGCGCAGTTGAGCAAGAGACCAACAAAACTCTTCTAAATCACCCCTTACATCTTGGTACCGAACTCCATGGACTACCACCCACTTGATTATTATGTGCTGGGCGCAGCTTTGAGTGACCAACAAAACTCTTCTAAATCACCCCTTACATCTTTGGTACCGAACCCATGGACTACCACCAACTTGATTATTATGTGCTGGGCGCATTTGAGCAAGAGACCAACAAAACTCTTTCTAAATCACCCCTTACATCTTGGTACCGAACTCCATGGACTACCACCAACTTGATTATTATGTGCTGGGCGCAGTTGAGCAAGAGACCAACAAAACTCTTTCTAAATCACCTCATATCTTGGTACCGAACTCCATGGACTACCACCAACTTGATTATTATGTGCTGGGCGCAGTTGAGCAAGAGACCAACAAACCTTTTCTAAATCACCCCTTACATCTTGGTACCGAACTCCGTTGACTACCACCAACTTGATTATTATGTGCTGGGCGCAGTTGAGCAAGAGACCAACAAACCCCCTTTTCTAAATCACCCTTACATCTTGGTACCGAACTCATGGACTACCACCAACTTGATTATTATGTGCTGGGCGCAGTTGAGCAAGAGACCAACAAAACTCTTTCTAAATCACCCCTTACATCTTGGTACCGAACTCCATGGACTACCACCAACTTGATTATTATGTGCTGGGCGCAGTTGAGCAAGAGACCAACAAAACTCTTTCTAATCACTCCTTACATCTTGGTACCCATCTCCATGGACTACCACCAACTTGATTATTATGTGCTTGGCGCAGTTGAGCAAGAGACCAACAAAACTCTTTCTAAATCACCCCTTACATCTTGGTACCGAACTCCATGGTCTACCACCAACTTGATTATTATGTGCTGGGCGCAGTTGAGCAAGAGACCAACAAAACTCTTTCTAAATCACCCCTTACATCTTGGTACCGAACTCATGGACTACACCCAGCGCTTGATTATTATGTGCTTGGCGCAGTTGAGCAAGAGACCAACAAAACTCTTTCTAAATCACCCCTTACATCTTGGTACCGAACTCCATGGACTACCACCAACTTGATTATTATGTGCTTGGCGCAGTTGAGCAAGAGACCAACAAAACTCTTTCTAAATCACCCTTACATCTTGGTACCGAACTCCATGGACTACCACCAACTTGATTATTATGTGCTTTGGCGCAGTTGAGCAAGAGGATAACGAACTCTTTCTAAATCACCCTTACATCTTGGTACCGAACTCCATGGACTACCACCAACTTGATTATTATGTGCTTGGCGCAGTTGAGCAAGAGACCAACAAACTCTTTCTAAATCACCCCTTACATCTCTTGGTACCGAACTCCGCGGACTACCACCAACTTGATATCATCATGCTGGGCGCAGTTGAGCAAAGAGACCAACAAAACTCTTTCTAAATCACCCCTTACATCTTGGTACCTATCTCCATGGACTACCACCAACTTGATTATTATGTGCTTGGCGCAGTTGAGCAAGAGACCAACAAAACTCTTCTAAAATCACCCCTTACGTCTTGGTACCGAACTCCATGGTCTACCACCAACTTGATTATTATGTGCTGGGCGCAGTTGAGCAAGAAGCCAACAAAGCCTTTCTAAATCACCCCTTACGTCAACACAGTACCGAACTCCATGGACTACCACCAACTTGATTATTATGTGCTTGGCGCAGTTGAGCAAGAGACCAACAAAACTCTTTCAAAATACCCCTTACATCTTGGTACCGAACTCCTTGGACTACCACCAACTTGATTATTATTGCTGGGCGCAGTTGAGCAAGAGACCAACAAAACTCTTTCTAAATCACCCCTTACATCTTGGTACCGAACTCCATGGACTACCACCAACTTGATTATTATGTGCTTGGCGCAGTTGAGCAAGAGACCAACAAAACTCTTTCTAAATCACCCCTTACATCTTGGTACCGAACTCCATGGTCTACCACCAACTTGATTATTATGTGCTGGGCGCAGTTGAGCAAGAGACCAACAAAACTCTTTCTAAATCACCCCTTACATCTTGGTACCGAACTCCATGGACTACCACCAACTTGATTATTATGTGCTTGGCGCAGTTGAGCAAGAGACCAACAAAACTCTTTCTAAATCACCCCTTACAACTTGGTACCGAACTCCATGGACTACCACCAGCGATTATTATGTGCTGGGCGCAGTTGAGCAAGAGACCAACAAAACTCTTTCTAAATCACCCCTTACATCTTGGTACCGAACTCCATGGACTACCACCAACTTGATTATTATGTGCTTGGCGCAGTTGAGCAAGAGACCAACAAAACTCTTTCTAAATCACCCCTTACATCTTGGTACCGAACTCCATGGTCTACCACCAACTTGATTATTATGTGCTGGGCGCAGTTGAGCAAGAGACCAACAAAACTCTTTCTAAATCACCCCTTACATCTTGGTACCGAACTCCATGGACTACCACCAACTTGATTATTATGTGCTTGGCGCAGTTGAGCAAGAGACCAACAAAACTCTTTCTAAATCACCCCTTACATCTTGGTACCGAACTCCATGGACTACACCCCGACTTGATTATTATGTGCTTGGCGCAGTTGAGCAAGAGACCAACAAAACTCTTTCTAAATCACCCCTTACATCTTGGTACCGAACTCCATGGATACCACCAACTTGATTATTATGTGCTTGGCGCAGTTGAGCAAGAGAGACCAACAAAACTCTTTCTAAATCACCCCTTACATCTTGGTACCGAACTCCATGGACTACCACCAACTTGATTATTATGTGCTTGGCGCAGTTGAGCAAGAGACCAACAAAACTCTTTTCTAAATCACCCCTTACATCTTGGTACCGAACTCCATGGACTACCACCAACTTGATTATTATGCTGGGCGCAGTTGAGCAAGAGACCAACAAAACTCTTTCTAAATCACCCCTTACATCTTGGTACCGAACTCCATGGACTACCACCAACTTGATTATTATGTGCTTGGCGCAGTTGAGCAAGAGACCAACAAAACTCTTTCTAAATCACCACATACATCTTGGTACCGAACTCCATGGACTACCACCAACTTGATTATTATGTGCTTGGCGCAGTTGAGCAAGAGACCAGCCCAAAACTCTTTCTAAATCACCCCTTACATCTTGGTACCGAACTCCATGGACTACCACCAACTTGATTATTATGTGCTTGGCGCAGTTGAGCAAGAGACCAACAAAACTCTTTCTAAATCACCCCTTACATCTTGGTACCGAACTCCATGGACTACCACCAACTTGATTATTATGTGCTGGGCGCAGTTGAGCAAGAAGTAGCAAAACTCTTTCTAAATCACCCCTTACATCTTGGTACCGAACTCCATGGACTACCACCAACTTGATTATTATGTGCTTGGCACGGATTGAGCAAGAGACCAACAAAACTCTTTCTAAATCACCCCTTACATCTTGGTACCGAACTCCATGGACTACCACCAACTTGATTATTATGTGCTGGGCGCAGTTGAGCAAGAGACCAACAAAACTCTAAATCACCCCTTACATCTTGGTACCTATCTCCATGGACTACCACCAACTTGATTATTATGTGCTTGGCGCAGTTGAGCAAGAGACCAACAAAACTCTTTCTAAATCACCCCTTACAACTTGGTACCGAACTCCATGGACTACCACCAACTTGATTATTATGTGCTGGGCGCAGTTGAGCAAGAGACCAACAAAACTCTTTCTAAATCACCTTACATCTTGTTGCCGAACTCCATGGACTACCACCAACTTGATTATTATGTGCTGGGCGCAGTTGAGCAAGAGACCAACAAAACTCTTTCTAAATCACCCTTACATCTTGGTACCGAACTCCATGGACTACCACCAACTTGATTATTATGTGCTGGGCGCATTTGAGCAGAGACCAACAAAACTCTTTCTAAATCACCCCTTACATCTTGGTACCGAACTCCATGGACTACCACCAACTTGATTATTATGTGCTGGGCGCATTTGAGCAAGAGACCAACAAAACTCTTTCTAAATCACCCCTTACATCTTGGTACCGAACTCCATGGACTACCACCAACTTGATTATTATGTGCTGGGCGCAGTTGAGCAAGAGACCAACAAAACTCTTTCTAAATCACCCCTTACATCTTGGTACCGAACTCCATGGACTACCACCAACTTGATTATTATGTGCTGGGCGCAGTTGAGCAAAAGAGAACCAACAAAACTCTTTCTAAATCACCCCTTACATCTTGGTACCTATCTCCAAGGACTACCACCAACTTGATTATTATGTGCTTGAAACGCAGTTGAGCAAGAGACCAACAAAACTCTTTCTAAAAATCACCCCTTACATCTTGGTACCTAACTCCATGGACTACCACCAACTTGATTATTATGTGCTGGGCGCATTTGAGCAAGAGACCAACAAAACTCTTTCTAAATCACCCCTTACATCTTGGTACCTATCTCCATGGACTACCACCAACCCCGCGATTATTATGTGCTGGGCGCAGTTGAGCAAGAGACCAACAAAACTCTTTCTAAATCACCCCTTACATCTTGGTACCTATCTCCATGGACTACCACCCACTTGATTATTATGTGCTGGGCGCAGTTGAGCAAGAGACCAACAAAACTCTTTCTAAATCACCCCTTACATCTTGGTACCGAACTCCATGGACTACCACCAACTTGATTATTATGTGCTGGGCGCAGTTGAGCAAGAGACCAACAAAACTCTTTCTAAATCACCCCTTACATCTTGGTACCGAACTCCATGGACTACCACCAACTTGATTATTATGTGCTTGGCGCAGTTGAGCAAGAGACCAACAAAACTCTTTCTAAATCACCCCTTACATCTTGGTACCGAACTCCATGGACTACCACCAACTTGATTATTATGTGCTGGGCGCATTTGAGCAAGAGACCAACAAAACTCTTTCTAAATCACCCCTTACATCTTGGTACCGAACTCCATGGACTACCACCCACTTGATTATTATGTGCTGGGCGCATTTGAGCAAGAGACCAACAAAACTCTTTCTAAATCACCCCTTACATCTTGGTACCGAACTCCATGGACTACCACCAACTTGATTATTATGTGCTGGGCGCATTTGAGCAAGAGACCAACAAAACTCTTTCTAAATCACCCCTTACATCTTGGTACCGAACTCCATGGACTACCACCAAGCTTGATTATTATGTGCTGGGCGCATTTGAGCAAGAGACCAACAAAACTCTTTCTAAATCACCCCTTACATCTTGGTACCGAACTCCATGGACTACCACCAACTTGATTATTATGTGCTGGGCGCATTTGAGCAAGAGACCAACAAAACTCTTTCTAAATCACCCCTTACATCTTGGTACCGAACTCCATGGACTACCACCAACTTGATTATTATGTGCTGGGCGCATTTGAGCAAGAGACCAACAAAAACTCTTTCTAAATCACCCCTTACATCTTGGTACCACAACTCCATGGACTACTGCCCACCAACTTGATTATTATGTGCTGGGCGCATTTGAGCAAGAGACCAACAAAACTCTTTCTAAATCACCCCTTACATCTTGGTACCGAACTCCATGGACTACCACCAACTTGATTATTATGTGCTGGGCGCATTTGAGCAAGAGACCAACAAAACTCTTTCTAAATCACCCCTTACATCTTGGTACCGAACTCCATGGACTACCACCCACTTGATTATTATGTGCTGGGCGCATTTGAGCAAGAGACCAACAAAACTCTTTCTAAATCACCTTACATCTTGGTACCGAACTCCATGGACTACCACCAACTTGATTATTATGTGCTGGGCGCATTTGAGCAAGAGACCAACTTAAAACTCTTTCTAAATCACCCCTTACATCTTGGTACCGAACTCCATGGACTACCACCAACCCAGTTATTATGTGCTGGGCGCATTTGAGCAAGAGACCAACAAAACTCTTTCTAAATCACCCCTTACATCTTGGTACCGAACTCCATGGACTACCACCCACTTGATTATTATGTGCTGGGCGCATTTGAGCAAGAGACCAACAAAACTCTTTCTAAATCACCCTTACATCTTGGTACCGAACTCCATGGACTACCACCAACTTGATTATTATGTGCTGGGCGCATTTGAGCAAGGAACCAACAAAACTCTTTCTAAATCACCTTACATCTTGGTACCTATCTCCATGGACTACCACCAACTTGATTATTATGTGCTTGGCGCAGTTGAGCAAGAGACCAACAAAAACTCTTTCTAAATCACCCCTTACATCTTGGTACCTAACTCCATGGACTACCACCAACTTGATTATTATGTGCTGGGCGCATTTGAGCAAGAGACCAACAAAACTCTTTCTAAATCACCCCTTACATCTTGGTACCTAACTCCATGGACTACCAACTTGATTGTGTAATTGCTGGGCGCAGTTGAGCAAGAGACCAACAAAACTCTTTCTAAATCACCCCTTACATCTTGGTACCTATCTCCATGGACTACCACCCACTTGATTATGTGCTGGGCGCAGTTGAGCAAGAGACCAACAAAACTCTTTCTAAATCACCCCTTACATCTTGGTACCGAAATCCATGGACTACCACCCACTTGATTATTATGTGCTGGGCGCAGTTGAGCAAGAGACCAACAAAACTCTTTCTAAATCAACCCTTACATCTTGGTACCAACTCCATGGACTACCACCCACACTTGATTATTATGTGCTGGGCGCAGTTGAGCAAGGAACCAACAAAACTCTTTCTAAATCACCCCTTACATCTTGGTACCTAACTCCATGGACTACCAACTTGATTATTATGTGCTGGGCGCAGTTGAGCAAGAGACCAACAAAACTCTTTCTAAATCACCCCTTACATCTTGGTACCTAACTCCACCCAGTTCACACCCACTTGATTATTATGTGCTGGGCGCAGTTGAGCAAGCCAACAAAACTCTTTCTAAATCACCCCTTACATCTTGGTACCGAACCTCCATGGACTACCACCCACTTGATTATTATGTGCTGGGCGCAGTTGAGCAAGAGACCAACAAAACTCTTTCTAAATCACCCCTTACATCTTGGTACCATTCCATGGACTACCACCCACTTGATTATTATGTGCTGGGCGCAGTTGAGCAAGAGACCAACAAAACTCTTTCTAAATCACCCCTTACATCTTGGTACCGAAATCCATGGACTACCACCAGCAGATTATTATGTGCTGGGCGCAGTTAAGACAAGAGACCAACAAAACTCTTTCTAAATCACCCCTTACATCTTGGTACCGAACTCCATGGACTACCACCAACTTGATTATTATGTGCTGGGCGCAGTTGAGCAAGAGACCAACAAAACTCTTTCTAAATCACCCCTTACACATCTTGGTACCGAACTCCATGGACTACCACCCACTTGATTATAATGTGCTGGGCGCAGTTGAGCAAGAGACCAACAAAACTCTTTCTAAATCACCCCTTACATCTTGGTACCTAACTCCATGGACTGCCACCCACTTGATTATTATGTGCTGGGCGCATTTGGGCAAGAGACCAACAAAACTCTTTCTAAATCACCCCTTACATCTTGGTACCTAACTCCATGGACTACCACCCACTTGATTATTATGTGCTGGGCGCAGTTGAGCAAGAGACCAACAAAAACTCTTTCTAAATCACCCTTACATCTTGTTCTCCATGGACTACCACCCACTTGATTATTATGTGCTGGGCGCAGTTGAGCAAGAGACCAACAAAACTCTTTCTAAATCACCCCTTACATCTTGGTACCGAACTCTCATGGACTACCACCAACTTGATTATTATGTGCTGGGCGCAGTTGAGCAAGAGACCAACAAAACTCTTTCTAAATCACCCCTTACATCTTGGTACCGAACTCCATGGACTACCACCCACTTGATTATTATGTGCTGGGCGCAGTTGAGCAAGAGACCAACAAAACTCTTTCTAAATCACCCCTTACATCTTGGTACCGAACTCCATGGACTACCACCAACTTGATTATTATGTGCTTGGCGCAGTTGAGCAAGAGACCAACAAAACTCTTTCTAAATCACCCCTTACATCTTGGTACCCGAACTCCATGGACTGCCACCCACTTGATTATTATGTGCTGGGCGCAGTTGAGCAAGAGACCAACAAAACTCTTTCTAAATCACCCCTTACATCTTGGCACCGAACTCCATGGACTGCCACCCACTTGATTATTATGTGCTGGGCGCATTTGAGCAAGAGACCAACAAAACTCTTTCTAAATCACCTTACATCTTGGTACCGAACTCCATGGACTACCACCAACTTGATTATTATGTGCTGGGCGCAGTTGAGCAAGAGACCAACAAAACTCTTTCAATCACCCCTTACATCTTGGTACCGAACTCCATGGACTACCACCAACTTGATTATTATGTGCTGGGCGCATTTGAGCAAGAGACCAACAAAACTCTTTCTAAATCACCCCTTACATCTTGGTACCGAACTCCATGGACTACCACCAACTTGATTATTATGTGCTGGGCGCAGTTGAGCAAGAGACCAACAAAACTCTTTCTAAATCACCCCTTACATCTTGGTACCTATCTCCATGGACTACCACCCACTTGATTATTATGTGCTGGGCGCAGTTGAGCAAGAGACCAACAAAACTCTTTCTAAATCACCCTTACATCTTGGTACCTAACTCCATGGACTACCACCCTTGATTATTATGCGCTGGGCGCAGTTGAGCAAGAGACCAACAAAACTCTTTCTAAATCACCCCTTACATCTTGGTACCGAACTCCATGGACTACCACCCTTGATTATTATGCGCTGGGCGCAGTTGAGCAAGAGACCAACAAAACTCTTTCTAAATCACCCCTTACATCTTGGTACCGAACTCCATGGACTACCACCAACTTGATTATTATGTGCTGGGCGCAGTTGAGCAAGAGACCAACAAAACTCTTTCTAAATCACCCCTTACATCTTGGTACCGAACTCCATGGACTACCACCCACTTGATTATTATGCGCTGGGCGCATTTGAGCAAGAGACCAACAAAACTCTTTCTAAATCACCCCTTACATCTTGGTACCGAACTCCATGGACTACCACCCACTTGATTATTATGCGCTGGGCGCAGTTGAGCAAGAGACCAACAAACTCTTTCTAAATCACCCCATACACATCTTGGTACCAGGCATCATGGACTACACCAGCTTGATTGTTATGCTGGGCGCAGTTGAGCAAGATACCAACAAAACTCTTTCTAAATCACCCCTTACATCTTGGTACCGAACTCCATGGACTACCACCAACTTGATTATTATGTGCTGGGCTGTATTTGAGCAAAGAACCAACAAAACTCTTTATAAATCACCCCTTACATCTTGGTACCTATCTCCATGGACTACACAACTTGATTATTATGTACTTGGCGCAGTTGGAGCAAAGACCAACAAAACTCCTGCAAATCACCCCTTACATCTTGGTACCGAACTCCATGGACTGCCACCCACTTGGGATTATTATGTGCTTGGCGCAGTTGAGCAAGAGACCAACCAAACTCTTTCTAAATCACCCCCTTACATCTTGGTACCTATCTCCATGGACTACCACCAACTTGATTATTATGTGGGCGCATTTGAGCAGAAGACCAACAAAACTCTTTCTAAATCACCCCTTACATCTTGGTGCCTATCTCTGGACTACCACCAACTTGATTATTATGTACTGGGCGCAGTTGAGCAAGAGACCAACAAAACTCTTTGTTGGTGGTACACATCTTGGTACCGAACTCCATGGACTACCACCCACTTGATTATTATGTGCTGGGCGCATTTGAGCAAGAGACCAACAAAAACTCTTTCTAAATCACCCCTTACATCTTGGTACCCGAACTCCATGGACTACCGCAACTTGATTATTATGTGCTGGGCGCATTTGAGCAAGAGACCAACAAAACTCTTTCTAAAATGCCCCTTACATCCCAGTACCGAACTCCATGGACTACCACCAACTTGATTATTATGTGCTGAGCGCATTTTAGAGCAAGACCAACAAAACTCTTTCTAAATCACCCCTTACATCTTGGTACCTATCTCCATGGACTACCACCAACTTGATTATTATGTGCTGGGCGCATTTGAGCAAGAGACCAACAAGACTCTTTCTAAATCACCCCTTACATCTTGGTACCTATCTCCATGGACTACCACCAACTTGATTATTATGTGCTTTAGCGCAGTTGAGCAAGAGACCGGCAAAACTCTTTCTAAATCACCCCTTACATCTCTTGGTACCACCGAACTCCATGGACTACCACCCACTGATTATTATGTGCTGGGCGCAGTTGGAGCAAGACAGCAGCTCTTTCCCAATCACCCCTTACATCTTGGTACCTATCTCCATGGACTACCACCAACTTGATTATTATGTACTTGGCGCATTTGAACGAAGACCAACAAAACTCTTTCTAAATCACCCCTTGTCTTGGTACCGAACTCCGTAGTTTCACCCACTTGATTTATTATGTGCTGGGCGCAGTTGAGCAAGGAACCAACAAAACTCTTTCTAAATCACCCCTTACATCTTGGTACCGAACTCCATGGACTACCACCCACTTGATTATTATGTGCTGGGCACAGTTGAGCAGGAGCCAACAAAACTCTTTCTAAATCACCCTTACATCTTGGTACCGAACTCCTTGGACTACCACCCACTTGATTATTATGTGCTTGGCGCATTTGAGCAAAGACCAACAAAACTCTTTCTAAATCACCCCTTACATCATAGGCCGAACTCCATGGACTACCACCCACTTGATTATTATGTGCTGGGCGCATTTGAGCAAAGACCAATAACTCTTTCTAAATCACCCCTTACATCTTGGTACCGAACTCCATGGACTACCACCAGCTTGATTATTATGTGCTTGGCGCATTTGAGCAAGGTAACAAAACTCTTTCTAAATCACCCCACATCTTGGTACCGAACTCCATGGACTACCATAGCAATTTATTATGTGCTGGGCGCATTTGAGCAAAGACCAACAAAACTCTTTCTAAATCACCCCTTACATCTTGGTACCGAACTCCATGGACTACCACCCACTTGATTATTATGTGCTGGGCGCAGTTGAGCAAGAGACCAACAAAACTCTTTCACAATCACCCTTACATCTTGGTATTGAACTCCATGGACTACCACCCACTTGATTATTATGTGCTTGGCGCATTTGAGCAAGAGACCAACAAAACTCTTTCTAAATCACCCCTTACATCTTGGTACAGACTCCATGGACTACCACCAACTTGATTGTGCTCTTTGGGCGCATTTGGGCAAGAGACCAACAAAACTCTTTCTAAATCACCCTTACATCTTGGTATGAACTCCATGGACTTACCACTTGATTATTAGCCGCTGGAGCGCAGTTGAGCAAAGAGACCAACAAAACTCTTTCTAAATCCTTACATCTTGGTACCTATCTCCATGGACTACCACCAACTTGGATTATTATGTGCTTGGCGCAGTTGAGCCAAGAGACCAACAGCCTCTTTTCTCGAAAATCACCCTTACATCTTGGTACCGAACTCCATGGACTACCACCCCCACTTGATTATTATGTGCTGGGCACGTTGAGCAAGAGACCAACAACTCTCTAAATCTACCCTTACATCTTGGTACCGAACTCCATGGACTACCACCAACTTGATTATTATGTGCTGGGCGCATTTAGACAAGAGACCAGCAAAGCTCTTCTAAATCCCCTTACATCTTTGTTCGAACTCCATGGACTACCACCACCCAATTCAACCAATAACTGCTGCGGGCGCATTTTGAGCAGAGACCAACAAAAACTCTTTCTAAATCACCACCATCTTGGTACCTAACTCCTGGACTTACCAACTTGATTATTATGTGCTGGGCGCATTTGAGCAAGAGACCAACAAAACTCAACAAATCACCCCTTACATCTTGGTACCTAACTCATGGACTACCACCAACTTGATTATTATGTGCTGGGCGCAGTTGGAGCAAGAGACCAACAAAGCTCTTTCTAAATCACCCCTTACATCTTGGTACCAGCTCATGGACTACCACCAACTTGATTATTATGTGCTGGGCGCATTTGAGCAAGAGACCAACAAAACTCTTTCTAAATCACCCCTTACATCTTGGTACCTAACTCCACGGACTACACCAACTTGATTATTATGTGCTGGGCGCATTTGAGCAAGAAACCAACTTAAACTCTTTCTAAATCACCCCTTACATCTTGGTACCTAACTCATGGACTACCACCAACTTGATTATTATGTGCTGGGCGCATTTGAGCAGAGACCAACAAAACTCTTTCTAAATCACCCCTTACATCTTGGTACCTAACTCCATGGACTACACTAACCAGTTATTGTGTGCTGGGCGCATTTGAGCAAGAGACCAACAAAACTCTTTCTAAATCACCCCTTACATCTTGGCATTTTAACTCCATGGACTACCACCAACTTTGATTGTATGTGCTGGGCGCATTTGAGCAAAGAGACCAATAAAACTCTTTCTAAATGCCCTTACATCTTGGTACCTAACTCCATGGACTACCACCAACTTGATTATTATGTGCTGGGCGCATTTGAGCAAGAGACCAACAAAACTCTTTCTAAATCACCCCTTACATCTGGTACCTAACTCCATGGACTACCACCAACGGTTATTATGTGCTGGGCGCATTTGAGCAAGAGACCAACAAAACTCTTTCTAATCACCCGCACATCTTGGTACCTAACTCCACGGACTGCCACCAACTTGATTGTGTATGTGCTGGGCGCGCATTTGAGCAAGAGACCAACAAAACTCTTTCTAAATCACCCCTTACATCTTGGTACCTAACTCCATGGACTACCACCAACTTGATTATTATGTGCTGGGCGCATTTGAGCAAGAGACCAACAAAACGCTTTCGTCACCCCTTACATCTTGGTACCTGCTCCCATGGACTACCACCAACCCGATTATTATGTGCTGGGTACAGTTGAGCAAGAGACCAACAAAATACTAAATCACCCCTTACATCTTGGTACCGAACTCCATGGACTACCACCAACTTGATTATTATGTGCTGGGCGCATTGAGCAAGAGACCAACAAAACTCTTTCCCTACGTCACCCTTACATCTTGGTACCTAACTCCATGGACTACCCCACCCAACTTGATTATTATGTGCTGGGCGCATTTGAGCAAGAGACCAACAAAACTCTTTCTAAATCACCCTTACATCTTGGTACCTAACTCCATGGACTACCGCAGCCAGTTATTATGTGCTGGGCGCATTTTGAGCAAGAGACCAACAAAACTCTTTCTAAATCACCCACCATGGTACCTATCTCCATGGACTACCACTTGATTATTATGTTAACGGTACCGATTGAGGCAGGAAAAGCTAAGCAAAGAAACTCTTTCTAAATCACCCCTTACATCTGGTACTTCAACACTCATGGACTACCACCAACACGGTTATTATGTGCTGGGGCGCATTTGAGCAGAAGACCAACAAAGCTCTTTCTAAATCACCCCTTACATCTTGGTACCGAACTCCATGGACTACCCACCAACTTGATTATTATGTGCTGGGCGCATTTGGGCAAGAGACCAACAAAACTCTTTCTAAATCACCCCTTACATCGCAGTACCGAACTCCATGGACTACCACCAACTTGATTGTCACTGTTGCTGGGCCGCACATTTGAGCAAGAGACCAACAAAACTCTTTTCTAAAATCCCCCTTATATCTTGGTACCGAACTCCATGGACTACCACCAACTTGATTATTATGTGCTGGGCGCATTTGAGCAAGAGACCAACAAAACTCTTCAATCACCCTTACATCTTGGTACCGAACTCCATGGACTACCACCAACGGTTATTATGTACTGGGCGCATTTGGAAGCAAAGAAGACCAACAAAAACTTTCACAAATCACCCCTTACATCTTGGTACCTAACTCCACAGGACTACCACCCAACGATTCAATATGTGCTGGGCACCATTTAGAGACGAAGACCAACAAACTCTTTCTAAATCACCCTTACATCTTGGTACCTAACTCCATGGACTACCACCCACTTGATTATTATGTGCTGGGCACATTTGAGCAAGAGACCAACAAAACTCTTCTACGTCACCCTTACATCTTGGTACCGAACTCCGCGGACTACACCAACGTTATTATGTGCTGGGCGCATTTGAGCAAGAGACCAACAAAACTCTTTCTAAATCACCCCTTACATCTTGGTACCTAACTCCATGGACTACCACCAACTTGATTATGTGCTGGGCGCAGTTGAGCAAGAGACCAACAAAACTCTTTCTAAATCACCTGCGTCTTGGTACCTATCTCCCATGGACTACCACCAACTTGATTATTATGTGCTGGGCGCATTTGAGCAAAGACCAACAATACTTACAAATGCAACTACATCTTGGTACCCTGCTCATGGACTGCCAACTTGATTATTATGTGCTGGGCGCATTTGAGCAAGACCAGCAAACTCTTTCTAAATCACCCCTTACATCTTGGTACCTAACTCCATGGACTACAAAAGCAAGTTGACCAGCCAATGCTGAAGCATTTTGAGCAAGAGACCAACAAAACTCTTTCTAAATCACCCTTACATCTTGGTACCTATCTCCATGGACTACCACCTTGATTGAAGCTATGTTTCTGGTACAGTTGAGCAAGAGACCAACAAAACTCTTTCTAAATCACCCTTACATCTTGGTACCGAACTCCATGGACTACCACCAACTTGATTATTATGTGCTGGGCACATTTGGGCAAGAGACCAACAAAACTCTTTCTAAATCACCCACATGTAGTGCCTAACTCCATGGACTACCACCCACTTGATTATTATGTGCTGGGCGCATTTGGGCAAGAGACCAACAACTCTTACAAATCACCCCTTACATCTTGGTACCTAACTCCATGGACTACCACCAACTTGATTATTATGCTTTGGGCACATTTGAGCAAGAGACCAACAAAACTCTTTCTAAATCACCCCTTACATCTTGGTACCTAACTCCATGGACTACCACCAACTTGATTATTATGTGCTGGGCGCATTTGAGCAAGAGACCAACAAAACTCTTTCTAAATCACCCCTTACATCTTGGTACCCTAACTCCATGGACTACCACCAACTTGATTATTATGTGCTGGGCGCATTTGAGCAAGAGACCAACAAAACTCTTTCTAAATCACCCTTACATCTTGGTACCTAACTCCATGGACTACCACCCACTTGATTATTATGTGCTGGGCGCGTTTGAGCAAGAGACCAACAAAACTCTTTCTAAATCGCCCCTTACATCTTGGTACCTAACTCCATGGACTACCACCCACTTGATTATTATGTGCTGGGCGCAGTTGAGCAAGAGACCAACAAACTCTTTCTAAATCACCACACATCTTAGTGCTAACTACATGGACTACCACCAACTTACGGTGTATGTGCTGGGCGCAGTTGAGCAAGAGACCAACAAAACTCTTTCTAAATCACCTTACATCTTGGTACCTACTCAGCGGACTACACCACTTGATTATTATGTGCTGGGCGCAGTTGAGCAAGACAACAAACTCTTCTAAATACTTGCCATCTTGGTACCTAACTCCATGGACTACCACCCACTTGATTATTATGTGCTGGGCGCAGTTGAGCAAGAGACCAACAAAACTCTTTCCCAAATCACCCCTTACGTCTTCATGGTACCGAACTCCATGGACTACCACCCACTTGATTATTATGTGCTGGGCGCAGTTGAGCAAGAGACCAACAAAACTCTTTCTAAATCACCCTTTGTCACCATTTCTAACTCCATGGACTACCACCCACTTGATTATTATGTGGGCACAGTTGAGGGCAGAGAGACCAACAAAACTCTTTCTAAATCACCCTTACATCTTGGTACCTAACTCCATGGACTACCACCCACTTGATTATTGTGCTGGGCGCAGTTGGGCAAGAGACCAACAAAACTCTTTCTAAATCACCCCTTGCATCTTGGTACCTAACTCCATGGACTACCACCCACTTGATTATTATGTGCTGGGCGCAGTTGAGCAAAGAGACCAACAAAACTCTTTCGTCACCCCTTACGTCTTGTTTCACTCACTTGGACTACCACCCACTTGAGATTATTATGTACTTGGGCGCAGTTGAGCAAGAGACCAACAAAACTCTTTCTAAATCACACTTGCTCCCAGTACCTAACTCTGCGGACTACCACCCACTTGATTATTATGTGCTGGGCGCAGTTGGGCAAGAGACCAACAAGCTCTTTCGTCACCCCCTTACATCTTGGTACCTAACTCATGGACTACCACCAGCTTGATTATTATGTGCTGGGCGCAGTTCGGGCAAGAGACCAACAAAACTCTTTCTAAATCACACATCTTGGTACCTAACTCCATGGACTCACAACTTGATTATTATGTGCTGGGCGCATTTGAGCAAGAAGACCAACAAAACTCTTTCCAAATCACCCCTTACATCTTGGTACCTAACTCCATGGACTACCACCAACTTGATTATTATGTGCTGGGCGTATTTGAACAGAGACCAACAAAACTCTTTCTAAATCACCCCTTACATCTTGGTACCTACTCCATGGACTACCACCAACTTGATTATTATGTGCTGGGCGCATTTGAGCAAGGGACCGGCAAGGCTCTTTCTAAATCACCCCTTACATCTTGGTACCTAACTCCATGGACTACCACCCATGATTATTATGTGCCATTTCAGTTGAGCAAGAGACCAACAAAACTCTTTCAATCACCCCACCTACATCTTGGTACCTAACTCCATGGACTACCACCAACTTGATTATTATGTGCTGGGCGCATTTGAGAGCAAAGAACCAACAAACTCTTTCTAAATCACCCCTTACATCTTGGTACCTAACTCCATGGACTACCCACCAACTTGATTATTATGTGCTGGGCGCATTTGAGCAAGAAGACCAACAAAACTCTTTACAATCACACTACATCTTGGTACCTAACTCTCTGGACTACCACCCACTTGATTATTATGTGCTGGGCGCAGTTGAGCAAGAGACCAACAAAACTCCTTTCTAAATCACCCCTTACATCTTGGTACCTAACTCCATGGACTACCACCAACTTGATTATTATGTGCTGGGCGCATTTGAGCAAGAGACCAACAAAACTCTTTCTAAATCACCCCTTACATCTTGGTACCTAACTCCGCGGACTACCGCCAACTTGATTATTATGTGCTGGGCGCATTTGAGCAAGAGACCAACCAAAACTCTTTCTAAATCACCCCTTACATCTTGTTACTATCGCAGTTCACCCACTTGATTATTGTGTGCTGGGCACCAGTTGAGCAGAAACCAACAAAACTCTTCTAAATCACCCCTTACATCTTGACACTACTTTCCATGGACTACCACCCACTTGATTATTATGTGCTGGGCGCAGTTGAGCAAGAGACCAACAAAACTCTTTCTAAATCACCCCTTACATCTTGGTACCTAACTCCATGGACTACCACCCACTTGATTATTATGTGCTGGGCGCAGTTGAGCAAGAGACCAACAAAACTCTTTCTAAATCACCCATTGCACATCCGAAGTACTATGCTCATGGACTACCACCCACTTGATTATTATGTGCTGGGCGCAGTTGAGCAAGAGACCAGCAAAACTCTTTCTGAAATCTTTGCCCTTACATCTTGGTACCTACCTCCATGGACTACCACCAACTTGATTATTATGTGCTGGGCGCATTTGAGCAAGAGACTAACAAAACTCTTTCTAAATGCACCCCCTTGTCTGGTACCTAACTCCATGGACTACCACCCTACTTGATTATTATGTGCTGGGCGCAGTTGAGCAAGAGACCAACAAAACTCTTTCTAAATCACCCCTTACGTCTCTTGGTACCTAACTCCATGGACTACCACCCGCCAATTATTATGTGCTGGGCGCAATTATGAGCAAAGACCAACAAACTCTTTTCTAAATCACACCACATCTGGGTACCTACCTCTATGGACTACCACCAACCCGATTATTATGTGCTGGGCACATTTGAGCAAGAGACCAACAAAACTCTTTCTAAATCACCCTTCACATCTTGGTACCTAACTCCATGGACTACCACCCACTTGATTATTATCGGCTGGGCGCAGTTGAGCAAGAGACCAACAAAACTCTTTCTAAATCACCCCTTACATCTTGGTACCTAACTCCATGGACTACCACCCACTTGATTATTATGTGGGCGCAGTTGAGCAAGAGACCAACAAAACTCTTTCTAAATCACCCCTTGTCTTGGTACCTACCTCCATGGACTACCACCAACTTGATTATTATGTGCTGGGCGCATTTGAGCAGAACCAACAAAACTCTTTCTAAATCACCGCCCCATCTTGGTACCTAACTCCATGGACTACCACCCACTTGATTTATTATGTGCTGGGCGCAGTTGAGCAAAGATAACAAAACTCTTTCTAAATCACCCTTACATCTTGGTACCTAACTCCATGGACTGCCTTACACTTGATTATTATGTGCTGGGCACCAGTTGAGCAAGACAACAAGAAGCTCTTTCTAAATCACCCTTGCCTGTGGCCAACTTGGACTACCACCCACTTGAATTATTATATTGCTTGGGCACCAGTTGAGCAAGAGACCAACAAAACTCTTTCTAAATCACCCATGCTGGTACCTAACTCCATGGACTACACCCACTTGATTATTATGTGCTGGGCACAGTTGAGCAAGAGACCAACAAAGCCTCTTCTAAATCACCCCTTGTCTTGGTACCTAACTCCATGGACTACTACCCACTTGATTATTATGTGCTGGGCACAGTTGAGCAAGAGACCAACAAACTCTTTCTAAATCACCCCTTATCTTGGTACCTACCTCCATGGACTACCACCAACTTGATTATTATGTGCTGGGCGCAGTTGAGCAAGAGGCCAACAAAACTCTTTCTAAATCACCCCTTACATCTTGGTACCTAACTCCATGGACTACCCTGCTTGATTATTATGTGCTGGGCGCATTTGAGCAAAAAAAGAGACCAACAAAACTCTTTCTAAATCACCTTACATCGGTACTAACTCCATGGACTACACCAACTTGATTATTATGTGCTGGGCGCATTTGAGCAAGAGACCCAACAAAACTCTTTTCTAAATCACCCACCCATCTTGGTACCTAACTCCATGGACTGCCACCAACTTGATTATTGTATGCTGGACGCATTTGAGCAAGAAGACCAACAAAACTCTTTCTAAATCACCCCTTACGTCTTGGTACCTAACTCCATGGACTACCACCAACTTGATTAATATGTGCTGGGCGCATTTGAGCAAGACCAACCAAAACTCTTTCTAAATGCCTTGCATCTTGGTACCTTACTCCATGGACTACCACCAACTTGATTATT
>JBBBDQ010012431.1:0-13425 GCA_037127315.1 Ascarosepion bandense
CGAGGCCGTCTTTCGGATCAGGATCTATCCGATATTTTGAGCACCAGCTCAAAATGAAGATTAGAACTGAACGGAAACGACTGCACCCGACAGTCTTCGGTGAAAGGTGGATAAATGCAGCGAGCCTGGTTCGCGTGACCGGGGCTAGCCTTGATTTTCTCTTCTAGATCTGCTAGGCGCATCGGGGTGGATTCCGTTGGAACCCTCCCGTGGTTTAGGTAAGATGTCTTGTGTACCTAGTTAATGTGAGTGAATGTATTTGTCCTAGCCTGTTCCCGGCTCCATTGCTTTTGTTATGATCCAGTTCGAGATTCCCACTGACCATTGTTATTTTGTCCCGTTTTATTCTCGGCTGGGTCAGCCTTATATATTCTCCAGTCCATTTATTTTGTACCCAGCTTCTCCATTCCCCTTAGAAAGAGAGCGGCTTGATTTTGTCTCTACAGGCAGAATACAGTGGCCTCTTTAATTACGAGGGTGTGTTTGGGTCTTATTAACATGATGTATATGCATTTATTTGAATTGTTTTATGTTTTGGGAACTTTTTGTTTGCTTCATACCCCTGCCCATCATGACATTCCATGG
Organism: Ascarosepion bandense; assembly: GCA_037127315.1. NCBI lineage: Eukaryota > Metazoa > Mollusca > Cephalopoda > Sepiida > Sepiidae > Ascarosepion > Ascarosepion bandense. The sequence goes on from JBBBDQ010012431.1 coordinate 586, forward strand.
AAAAATTTTTAAAGTTATTTTTGTAAACTATTGTAAATATTCACAAATTTTTATATACACACTTGGGGCGTTTTGTAGGTCCTCGGTATGTTTGTGACTTTTTGGTGCATGATAAGTAAGAGTGGTGATGGACAAATTCTTATGGTGAATGAGAACCATTGTAACGCATGTATGGGTCGCTTCTGATTAGCTAGGTATAGGATAGAGTACTGAAGACCAACCCGAGTTTTTCTTCCCCCTCCCAATTTTCGGCCTTGAGCCACAATTTGTATTTTTACAAATAAATAAAACCAGCCACTTCCCACCCGGGATTTTGTGTTGTATTGTGTTGTTCTGTAATAAGAAGCTCAAAGCGTAGCATTTGTTCCGCAGTGATATTTGCCATTGCTTTGTGTCTTGGGTACTGTTTTCCAGCCTCGAGTTTATTGCTCGGGCCAGCGTAAAAGTAGTGTTCTTTCGAACGCGAAACACCGGGAAGCAGTTGTCCGGTGTAAGGCCACGTAGGAGGCATGGCCTCCGATGGGCCGGATAACAACACTCCTCTCACCATGGCGTCGGTGGGAGGCACGGAGGGGGACTGGCGCTTACCGCCAGCTACACCAACACCCCCCGCACCAGAAGCACCCGAAGCACCCGGATTACCTGGACTACCGAGACTACCGGCACTACCGGCGGCACCAGTATCTCCACGTCGGCGGAAGTCGTGCAGCAGAATCCAGCAGCAGCGGTACCCACCAACATGGCATGGAAGGAGGGCACCATCCAGAAAGTACTCAAGGGCGCTGCGTACTACGAATCCTCAAGGACAAGTACGCAGAGTACGTGAATGGAGCGGAAATCCTCCGATACCCGAAACGCTGAGCGAGATCGAGCCCAGGATCCTCTCCCTGCTGACCAAGGACCTGAAAAGCCACAAACTCATCGGAGTCAGCAGGGACGCCATAGAGGAGGCCATCAAAGCCCTCAAAATCAACGGCAAGATGGTGGCTAGGCGCAGCTACGCCACGTGGGACGTCCTCAGCACCGCCGACGAGGCCAGAAAACTGGCCGGCACCACCATGCAGACCAAGACCCTGATACTGGAAACCGAGTACATGGGCACGCGCAGAACCAAGATCACCGCACGGAGTGCCCATGGACATCTCACCAGACCATGTCGGGGTTTTCTTCACTCAGTACGGCAGGGTCGAGGAAGTAAAGGCGCTCACCTCGAAGCAGGGCTTTTTGACTGGCGACTTCATCCTGCAGGCGACGGTCGCCGCGGAAAGTTGGCCAAAATCCCCAACATCATCAACTGCAGGGGGAGAAGGATCTAGTCGTCGTGGAAGGCAGGAAGCCCTTCTGCTGGGTCTGCGGAGACTCCAACCACGTGGCCAGGAGTGCCCCACCAAGAATCCGGCACCCAAGACCCAACCTCCGCAGACGAACGCCGCCGCCGCCGCTACTACAGCAGAAAAGCCGGAAAAACCGGCACAACCAAAAAAACGGCCCGGCGGAGCAAAAAAGGAGGGGAGAATGGAAGACGGTTGGCAAGAGAGGAACCAAACCCAAGAGCCAACCGTCGGCGGAAAAGCAACCCGCCAAAGCAGCAGCAGTGCCAGCGTCCCCTCCTGCGCCCTCTCCCAAGCCAAAGGAGTCGGCAACTCCTCCCAGGAAGAAGGCGACGACACCCCTCGCCAACCAGAGCAGGACGCCCCGCAGGCGAAAACCAAAAAACCCCCGACGGAGGAGCGGATGGAGGTCGCCCAGTGGCACAACCAAGAGCCTCTTCCCTAAAAAGAAACAGAGAGGAGGAAGAACAGCAGCAGCAACACAGCATCAAGATGCAGCGGAGGAGCAGAAGCAGCGACAGGAAGACGCATGCAGCCGTCTCGCTACCCGGGTCTCCGGAGAGACCAAAAGACACTTATGCCAAAAAGGCAAAAAGCAGCCTCCCGTCTTCCCCCCTCAAAAAAAATCAGCAAACATCTCTCCTTTTCCCAGTCCCCGGTCTTCAAGCTGACCCCACTTACACCAAGGAAAACTCTCCCCACTCCCACCCCTTCTCCTACAACGTCCCAGCCCAGAAAGAAAAAGACTTCCTGAGGGGCGAAGCCCTAATGAAAATAGACTCAAAGGACGTTGCTAGGGAGTGGAGGCACAAAGGCGTGCACTTTTGAAGCCACTCCTCAAGCTCAAAGAGGTCAACGGCAAGTCGTCCGAAGACCCGTTCAACTTCCCCGACGCCCCGGGGGTAATTACCCTCATCAGGACTACAGGGGGCAATCTAAAAGTGTGGGATCACGTGGAGGCTGCCGAAAAACTTTATCCCAACATCGTCATGATGAGGAGTGGTACTCCTGGAACTACGCAAAATGGCGAAAAAATTGCAGGCCGACTCCCAGTTTTACTCCACCCCTCGTTATATAGGGTAGTAAAATTCAACATACCCAACGGACGTTGGCGGCATTGTCCATGACGGACGGGTTACGTCCGATGTAGGAACTGGTTCCCTGGACAGTCCGTCGGGGTCCTTTCCCCCAATGATTTTTACCCGGTATGCGCTCGTGTTTAAGTGTTTTCTCTTTTCAGATCTACTAGATGTCTATCAAGATAGCCAGCTTGAATGCGAGGGGCTGAGGGATCGCAAGGCGGCTCGCCTGCTTCGTGACCTCCTGTCCTTCGGCGTGGATGTGGCCGCGATCCAAGAGACCCACTTTGTTTGCGAAGTCGACTCGTGTGTGCTGTCCAACGACTTTGTCGTCTATTCAGCATGCTGGAGCCGGCATGCCAGAGGAGTTTCTTTGCTGGTCAAGCGTACCCTGGACGCGAGGATCGACCTTGTCCATGTCGGTGCCGAGGGCCGGCTCATCGTGGCCGATATTGCAGTGAAAAGCAAGACGTTCCGGCTGATTGCGGTTTACGCGCCCAACGTCAAGGTGAGCGAGTTCTTCTTCGGCTGTTGGAGCCCTTCATGGTGAATCCAACACGGCTAATCTTAGTTGGGGACTGGAATGCCATCCTTAACCCCCAAATGGGATAGAGGGAGGGGGCGCTAGCGGGTGGGAGGGTGATCGCAGCCTGGTCGATCTGATCATGAATTTGGTCTCGTCGATAGATACCGGGTCGATCATCCGGATGGGAGCATGTGGACGTGGACGCATAGTTGGCCTTCTACCCGGGTATCAGCGTACCTGGATAGATGTTAGTGAGAGAAGCCGACATAGACTTCTTAGAATGTCCAACGTTCCACTGGCTAGGCTACTCGGACCACAAACTCGTTTGTGCCCGGGTGGCGTTAGAATTTAGGCCTAGAATGGCTGGTTACTGGAAGTTCAATCAGTCCTTACTGGACAGGCGGGATTTTCGTGACCAGCTGACTAGAGTAGTTCAGCGGGCATTAATTGGGCGAGTCATTGGGAGTAAGTGGTGGGCTAGCCTTAAGGATAGCATTAGGTCTTTCGCCACCCAATACAGCCAACGGCTCAACCTAGATAAGGTTGCGAAGGCAAAGACACTTAGAGCTAATTTCGCCCGGGCGGAGGCTGCGGGGATCCTCAGAGATAGCCTTAGCCAGGAGTTCCCGCAGCGCCCGACTAACGAGCGCTACATGGGTCAGGTAATTAGGGCTAAGTTAAGCAAGATGTCTTCCGAAGCTGTGAACATGGGCGCGGAACTGCGCAAGGAAGAAATTTCGCCGTGCCGGCGACCGGTACATTCTGAGAGGTGCGCGACCCGGAGGGACATCTCCTAAGGTCCACTGACGACATGTGCGAGGCTTTCCCGGCAGCATTTCTCTTTGAACACCGCTTTACCAAGGAACCTGGTCTCCGCGACGAGGAGTTTCGCAGCTATTTGGCTGACTTCCCCGGCTTTTGCCGGCTGAAGCGGCTAGCTGTGAAGGGGAGATTACGGAGGACGAAATCTACGTGGCCTTGAAGAAGGTCGGCAGAGGCAAGTCGCCAGGTTTGGATGGTTTGCCCTATGAATTGTACTTGAGGATGTCGCACCTTTTGTCCCGATCTTGGCTGTCGTGTTCAACCACTGGTTTCGGCAGGGGTCCATCCCCGGTCGGATCACCAGGGGCGTGATCACGCTGTTGAGAAAGGGCAAGAAGGTTGGGAGGGAATTAGACGATTACAGGCCCATAACTCTGCTAAACACAGAGTTAAAGATTCTGGCCAAGATCCCGACGAATCGCTTGCAGCTAGTTGCCGAGTCTCTGTTGGAACCGGATCAGACTTTGTTCTGTGAAGGGGAGAACAATTCAGAGCAACCCGCACTTGATTCGCACGATCGTAGAGGGTGTAGAAGACGACGATGAGGCCGCGCTGATCAATTTGGATCAGTCCAAGGCATTTGATAGGATTGACCATGGCTACCTGGCTGCTGTCCTGCAGGCCGCCGGATTCAAACCCGACTTCAGCCGCTGGATTAGCCTCCTGTATCGCTCCCCCCAGGCTGTGGTGCAGGTGTGAACGGGAAGTCGTCGGGCGCTTCGCGCTGTCTAGGTCGGTCCGACAGGGTTGTCCACTGTCGTCTCTCCTTTACGTCCTGGCGTTGGAGCCGCTACTTCGCCGGCTAAGGGACGAGACGCACAGTCCGGTCCTACGTGGAATCGCCGTCCCTGGTGGAGCTCGAGCCAGGGTTTCCGCGTACGCCGATGACGTAACGACCTTTGTGTCCTCCCGCAGGGACATAGAGGCGGTACAACAGGCGCTTGTACGGTACGAGAAGGTGACAGGGGCCAGAATTAACTGCGACAAGTCATCCGGCTTGCGGTTAGTGCCGTTCGGAAGGGTGTTTCCTCCTGGGGCCCTTCGGCTGGACGGACGGGCCGTCGTGTTTCTCCTCGAGTTTGGTTCGGTCCGGACTTACAGCTGGAGAAAACTGGTCAGAAGTGCTGGCAAAGGTCGGCGCGTCGGTCAAGATTTGGCGTCGACGGGGTCTCTCCGTGAAGGGCTTGGCGGAGGTAACAATATGACCTCTTTCCCATGATCCTTTACCGACTGTCAGTACTTCCCCTTTTGCGATGATCATGAGAAGGCGCCGGAGCGTTTGCTATTCTCCTGCCTGTGGAGAGGACGCAAACACATGGTCAGCAAAGGAGCCTGCTACCTCCGTCCGTGTCAAGGGGGTCTGGGAATGCCACACTTGAGGAGCCACGTGCTCGCTTCGAGGTTGGTATTTCTCAGGCGCGCGTTGGAGGAAGATCGGTTGCTTGCGGGGTTAGTGAGGGACATGTTCCCTTGCCTTACCATCACCCCCCCGACCCTTTGGCTGACCGTCAGGCCTTGGGTGCGACCGAAATTCCTGCTCGAATGTCTGGCGGCCTTACAGGCCATTCCACGGTCCAGTGACCTTTCACAGCCTAGGAAAAATCTTCTATCGGGGATTAGTGGAGGGTGCCGTGAAGGATAAGCTGTGCAGTAAGCTCGGCATGTCGAGAGTGGAGTACCGCTCATTGGTCTTGGGCGCCGGGTGCGGATTGGCTCAGCAACTCTGAGTTCTCTCTCACCTGGCGATTGGCTCGGAATGGCTTGTCGCTCAATGACAGGCGTTTCGCAATGGGCCTGGCGGATTTGCCAGATTGTGAACGTTGCAACCTTGGAATCAAGGAGACGTCTGCGCACGCCTTCTTCCATTGTTCGCGCGTTCGCCCGTTGTGGGAGCATGTCGGCGAGTTGACTGCTCGTATCGCGCCGCGAGAGCTCGTGCTCATTGATCGCGCATACGCTGTGGACAATGTCGCCTCGTACTCTGGAGTGAAACGGATGGTGTTTCTGTCGCTATCAAGCCACGGCTAGAATGGTGATTTGGATGACGTGTCTGGAGTGAAGTCTTGTGGGGAGGTCAGTTCTTCGGGATCAGATCTAATCCGATATTTTGAGCACCAGCTCAAAATGAAGATTAGAACTGAACGGAAACGACTGCACCCGACAGTCTTCGGTGAAAGGTGGATAAATGCAGCGAGCCTGGTTCGCGTGACCGGGGCTAGCCTTGATTTTCTCTTCTAGATCTGTTAGGCGCATCGGGGTGGATTCCTGTTGGAACCCCTCCCGTGGTTTAGGTAAGATGTTCTTTTGTGTACCTAGTTAATGTGAGTGAATGTATTTGTCCTAGCCTGTTCCCGGCTCCATTGCTTTTGTTATGATCCAGTTCGAGATTCCCACTGACCATTGTTATTTTGTCCCGTTTTATTCTCGGCTGGGTCAGCCTTATATATTCTCCAGTCCAATTTATTTTGTACCCAGCTTCTCCATTCCCCTTAGAAAGAGAGCGGCTTGATTTTGTCTCTAAGCAGGCAGAATACAGTGGCCTCTTTAATTACGAGGGTGTGTTTGGGTCTTATTAACATGATGTATATGCATTTATTTGAATTGTTTTATGTTTTGGGAACTTTTGTTTTCTTCATACCCCTGCCCATCATGACATTCCATTTCATGTAAAAATTTTTTTATTTTGGCAAACTATTGTAAATATTCACAAATTTTTATATACACATTTGGGGCGTTTTGTAGGTCCCCGGTATGTTATTTTTGCGACATTTTTGGTGCATGATAAGTAAGAGTGGTGATGGACAAATTTATGGTGAATGAGAACCATTGTAACGCATGTATGGGTCGTGATTCTGATTAGCTAGGTATAGGATAGAGTACTGAAGACCAACCCGGAGTTTTTCTTCCCCCTCCCAATTTTCGGCCTTGAGCCACAATTGTATTTTTACAAATAAATAAACCAGCCACTTCCCACCCGGGATTTTGTGTTGTATTGTGTTGTTCTGTAACAGCTCAAAGCGTAGCATTTGTTCCGCAGTGATATTTGCCATTGCTTTGTGTCTTGGGCAACTGTTTTCCAGCCCGAGTTTATTGCTCGGGCCAGCGTAAAAGTAGTGTTCTTCGGAACGCGAAACACCGGGAAGCAGTTGTCCGGTGTAAGGCCACGTAGGAGGCATGGCCTCCGATGGGCCGGATAACAACACTCCTCTCACCATGGCGTCGGTGGGAGGCACGGGAGGGGGACTGGCGCTTACCGCCAGCTACACCAACACCCCCCGCACCAGAAGCACCCGAAGCACCCGGATTACCTGGACTACCGAGACTGGCCGGCACTACCGGCGGCACCAGTATCTCCAGTTCCCTCCACGTCGGCGGAAGTCGTGCAGCAGAATCCAGCAGCAGCGGTACCCACCAACATGGCATGGAAGGAGGGCACCATCCAGAAAGTACCAAGGGCGCTGCGTACTACGAATCCCTCAAGGACAAGTACGCAGAGTACGTGAATGGAGCGGAAATCCTCCCGATACCCGAAACGCTGAGCGAGATCGAGCCCAGGATCCTCTCCCTGCTGACCAAGTACCTGAAAAGCCACAAACTCATCGGAGTCAGTGTGAATGCCATAGAGGAGGCCATCAAAGCCCTCAAAATCAACGGCAAGATGGTGGCTAGGCGCAGCTACGCCATCGTGGACGTCCTGCTCAGCACGCCGACGCCCGAGGGCACAAAACTGGCCGGCACCACCATGCAGACCAAGACCCTGATACTGGAAACCGAGTACATGGGCACGCAGAACAAGATCACCCTGCACGGAGTGCCCATGGACATCTCACCAGACCATGTCGGGGTTTTCTTCACTCAGTACGTTGTACGAGGAAGTAAAGGCGCTCACCTCGAAGCAGGGCTTTTTTTGACTGGCGACTTCATCCTTGCAGGCGACGGTCGCCTGCGAAAGTTGGCCAAAATCCCCAACATCATCAACTGCAGGGGGAGAAGGATCTACGTCGTCGTGGAAGGCAGGAAGCCCTCTGCTGGGTCTGCGGAGACTCCAACCACGTGGCCAGGAGGCCCACCAAGAATCCGGCACCCAAGACCCAACCTCCGCAGACGAACGCCGCCGCCGCCGCTACTACAGCAGAAAAGCCGGAAAAACCGGCACAACCAAAAACGGCCCGGCGGAGCAAAAGGAGGGAGAATGGAAGACGGCTGGCAAGAGAGGAACCAACCCAAGAGCCAACCGTCGGCGGAAAAGCAACCCGCCAAAGCAGCAGCAGTGCCAGCGTCCCCTCCTGCGCCCTCTCCCAAGCCAAAGGAGCCGGCAACTCCTCCAGAAGAAGACACACTCTCTGCCAACCAGCAGGACGCCCTGCAGGCGAAAACCAAAAAACCTCTCGACGGAGGAGTGATGGAGGTCGGCTCAGCGGCACAACCAAGAGCCTCTTCCCTGAAACAGAGGAGGAAGAACAGCAGCAGCAACACAGCATCAAGATGCAGCGGAGGAGCAGAAGCAGCGACAGGAAGACGCATGCAGCCGTCTCGCTACCTGGTCTCCTGGAGAGACCAAAAGACACTTATGCCGCAGCAGCAAGCAGCCTCCGTCTTCCCCTCAAAAAAATCAGCAAACATCTCTCCTTTTCCCAGTCCCCGGTCTTCAAGCTGATTCCACTTACACCAAGGAAAACTTTCCCCACTCCCACCCTTCTCCTACAACGTCCCAGCCTTAGAAAGAAAAAGACTCTCCCGAGGGCGAAGCCCTAATGAAAATAGACTCAAAGGACGTTGCCAGGAGCGGAGTGCACAGCGTGCACTTTTAGCCACTCCTCGCCTTGGTGAGGTCAACGGCAAGTCGTCCGAAGACCTCGTTCAACTTCCCGACGCCCCGGGGGTAATTACCCTCATCAGGACTACAGGGGTACCCAAAAGTGTGGGATCACGGAGGCTGCCGAAAAAACTATATCCCAACATCACGTATGATGAGGAGTGGTACCCTGAACTACGCAAAATGGCGAAAAAAATTGTGCAGGCCGACTCCCAGTTTTACCTTCCAATCTATCGTTATATAGGGTAGTAAAACTAACATACCTAACGGACGTTGGCGGCATTGTCCAGCGACGGACGGGTTACGTCCGATGGTGTGGAACTCGGTTCCCTTTGGACAGTCCGTCGGGGTCCTTTCCAATGATTTTTACCCGGCATGCGCCTGTGCTTAAGGCGTTTTCTCTTTTCAGATCTACTAGATGTCTATCAAGATAGCTAGCTTGAATGCGAGGGGCTTGAGGGACGGGTAAGGCGGCTCACCTGCTTCGTGACCTCCTGTCCTTCGGCGTGGATGTGGCCGCGATCCAAGAGACCCACTTTGTTTGCGAAGTCGACTCGTGTGTGCTGTCCAACGACTTTGTCGTCTATTCAGCATTGCTGAGCCGGCATGCCAGAGGAGTTTCTTTGCTGGTCAAGCGTACCCTGGACGCGAGGATCGACCTTGTCCATGTCGGTGCCGAGGGCCGGCTCATCGTGGCCGATATTGCAGTGAGCAAGACGTTCCGGCTGATTGCGGTTTACGCGCCCAACGTTCAAGGTGAGCGAGTCTCTTTCTTTCGGCTGTTGGAGCCCTTCATGGTGAATCCAACACGGCTAATCTTAGTTGGGGATCCTGAATGCCATCCTTAACTTCAAAATGGGATAGAGGGAGGGGCGCTAGCGGGTGGAGTGGGTGATCGCAGCCTGGTCGATCTGATCGGCGAATTTGGTCTCGTCGATAGATACCGGCCGATCATCCAGATGGGAGCATGTGGACGTGGACGCATAGTTACCTTCTACCCGGGTATCAGCGTACCTGAGCAGGATGTTAGTGAGAGAAGCCGACATAGACTTTAATGTCCAATGTTCCATTGGTTAGGTTACTCGAATTACAAAACTCGTTTGTGCCCGGGTGGCGTTAGAATTTAGGCCTAGAATGGCTGGTTACTGAAGTTCAATCAGTCCTTACTGGACAGGCGGACTTCGTGACCAGCTGACTAGAGTGTAGTTCATGGGCGTTAACCACCGAGTAAGTGGTGGGCTAGCTCATTAGATAGCATTAGGCCTTTCGCCACCCAATACAGCCAACGGCTCAACCTAGATAAGGCTGCGAAGGCAAAGACACTTAGAGCTAATTTCGGCCGGGCGGAGGCTGGTGGGGATCCCCTAGAGATAGCCTTAGCCAGGGAGGCTCCTGCAGCGCCCGACTAACGAGCTACATGGGTCAGGTACTAGGGCCGAGCAGCAAGATGTCTCCCAAAGCCGAACATGGGCGGAACTGCGCAAGGAAGAAATTCGCCGAGCCGGCGACCGGTACATTCGAGAGGTGCGCGACCCGGAGGGACATCTCCTAAGGTCCACTGACGACACAGGCGAGGTTTTCCGGCGTTAGTTTCGAACACCGTTTCACCAAGGAAACCTGGTCTCCGCGACGAGAGGCCGGCAGCTATTTGGCCGACTTCACTTTTGCCGGTCGAAGCGGCTAGCTGCGAAGGGGAGATTACGGAGGACGAAATCTACGTGGCCTTGAAGAAGGCTCAGAGGCAGCCGCTGGTCGGGATGTATTTGCCCTATGAATTGTACTTGAGGAGCAGCCGCACCTGTCCCAGATTCGGCCGTCGTTCAACCAATGGTTTCGGCAGGTCCATCCTCGTCAGGATCACCAGGGGCGCGATCACGCTACTGGGAAAGGGCAAGAAGGTTGGGAGGGACTAGACGATTACAGGCCCATAACTCTGCTAAACACAGAGTTAAAGATTCTGCCAAGATCCTGACGAATCGCTTGCAGCCAGCTGCTGAGTCTCTGTTGGAACCGGATCAGACTTGTTCTGTGAAGGGGAGAACAATTCAGAGCAACCCCACCCTGATCGTTAAAAATGATCTAGAGAGGGTGTAGAAGACGACGATGAGGCCGCCGATCAATTTGGATCAGTCCAAGGCGATTGATAGGATTGACCATGGCTAGTCCTGTTGTCCTGCAGGCCGCCGGATTCAAACCCGGACTTCCAGCCGCTGATTGGCTTCCAGTCGCTCCCCCCAGGCTGTGCAGCAATGGCCAAGCTGCTCAAGCGCTTTCGCGCTGTCTAGGTTTGGTCCGACAGGGTTGTCCACTGTCGTCTCTCCTTTACGTCCTGGCGTTGTCGCTACTTCGCCGGCTAAGGGACGACGCACAGGTCTGTCCTACAAAATCGCCGTCCCTGGAGGAGCTCGAGCCAGGTTTCCGCGTACGCCGATGACGCAACGACCTTTGCAGTCTCAGAATATAGAGGCGGTACAACAGGCGCTTGTACGGTACGAGAAGGTGACAGGGGCCAGAATTACTGGCGACAAGTCTTCCGGCTTGCGGTTAGGTGCCTGGAAGGGTGTTTCCCTCCCGGGGCCTTCGGCTGGACGGACGGCTATCAAAATCCTCGGAGTTTGGTTCGGTCCGGACTTACAGCTGGAGAAAAACTGGTCAGAAGTACTGGCAAAGGTCGGCGTGCTGGTCAAGATTTGGCGTCGACGGGGCCCTTCCGTATGGGCTTGGCGCAGTGTGTGACATACCTCTTTCCCATGATCCTTACCGACTGGCCGCGCTTCCCCTTTGCGATGATCAGAGAAAGTTCGAGCGTTTGCTGCCTCTCCTGCCTGTGGAGAGGACGCAAAACACATGGTCAGCAAAGGAGCCTGCCTGTCCGTGTCAAGGGGGTCTGGGAATGCCACACTTGGAGGGAGCCACGTGCCTGCTTCGAGGTTTACATTTCAGGCGCGCGTTGGAGGAAGATCGGTTGCTTGCGGGGGTAGTGAGGGACATGTTCCCTTGCCTTTACCATCACCCTTCCTGTCCCTGGCTGACCGTCAGGCCTTGGTGCACCTGTTCTGTCGTCTGGCGGCCTTGCAGGCCATTCCATGGTCCAGTGACCTTTCACAGCCTAGGAAACTCTTCACCGGGGACTAGTGGATAAGCTTGAAGGATAAGCTGCAGTAAGCCTGCATGTCGAGGGTGGAGTACCGCTCCTCATTGTCTTGGGCGCCGGGTGCGGACAGTTCAGCACTCTGAGTTCTCACTGGCGATTGGCTCGGAAGGCTGGCTGCTCACTACTGCTGTTGCAATGGGCCTGGCGATTCTGCCAGATTGTGAACGCGTTGCAACCGGAACGGCCGAGACGTCGGCGCACGCCTTTCCATTGTTCGCGCGTTCGCCCGTTGTGGGCGCGTGTCGGCGAGTTGACTGCTCGTATCGCGCCGCGAGAGAGCTCGTGCTCAATATTCCGTGCATACGCTGTGGACAATGTGTCGCCCCCGTACTCTGAGCAAAACGGATGGTGTTTCTGTCGCTACTGGCCACGGCTAGAATATGGGATTTGGATGACGCGTCTGAGTGAAGTTCAGGAGTCGTTCGATCAGGATCTAACTGATATTTTGAGCACCAGCTCAAAATTGAAGATTGAACTGAACGGGAACACCGTCGCGCAGGACCCGACAGTCTTCGGTGAAAGGTGGATAAATGCAGCGAGCCTGGTTCGCGTGACCGGGGCCAGCCTGATTTTCTCAGATCTGCTAGGCGCACGTGATTCCGTTGGAACTCCTCCTGTTTAGGTAAGATGTTCTTTGTGTACCTAGTTAATGTGAGTGAATAATATTGTCCCAGCCTGTTCCCGGCTCCATTGCTTTTGTTATGATCCAGTTCGAGATTCCCACTGACTATTGTTATTTTGTCCCGTTTTATCTTTGGCTTTGGTCAGCCTTATATAATTTCCAGTCCAATTTATTTTGAAATCAGCTTCTCCATTCCCTTAGAAAGAGAGTGTTTGATTTTATCTTTACAGGCAGAATAATAGTATTCTCAATTAGCGAGGGGTTGGGTCTTATTAACATGATGTATATGCATTTATTTGAATCATTTATGTTTAAACTTTTTGTTTTCTTCATACCCCTTATTCATCATGACATACCCATGGAAAAATTTTAAAGTTATTTTTGTAAACTATTGTAAAGACTACAAATTTTGTATACAGCCACTTGGAAGGCTTTAGGTAGGGTCCTCGGCAGGTTTGCGACTTTTTGGTGCATGATAAGTAGAGTGGTG
>JBBBDQ010012435.1:0-14290 GCA_037127315.1 Ascarosepion bandense
TCGCCAGTCAAGAAGCCCTGCTTCGAGGTGAGCGCCTTTACTTCCTCGACCCTGCCGTACTGAGTGAAAAAGACCCCGACATGGTCTGGTGGGTGTCCATGGGCACTCCGTGCAGGGTGATCTTGGTCTGCGCGTTAGCATGTACTCAGTTTCCAGTAGCAGGGTCTTGGTCTACATGGTGGTGCCGGCCAGTTTTCTGGCCTCGTCGGCGGTGCTGAGCAGGACGTCCATGGCGTAGCTGCGCCTAGCCACCATCTTGCCGTTGATTTTGAGGGCTTTGATGGCCTCCTCTATGGCGTCCCCTGCTGACTCCGATGAGTTTGTGGCTTTTCAGGTCCTTGGTCAGCAGGGAGAGGATCCTGGGCTCGATCTCGCTCAGCGTTTCGGGTATCGGGAGGATTTCGCTCCATTCACGTATACTGCGTACTTGTCGTAGGGGATTCGTAGTACGCAGCGCCCTTGAGTACTTTTCTGGATGGTGCCTCCTTCCATGCCATGTTGGTGGGTACCGCTGCTGCTGGTTTCTGCTGCTAGCTTCCGCCGACGTGGAGGGAACTGGAGATACTGGTGCCGCCGGTAGTGCCGGTAGTCTTGGTAGTCCAGGTAATCCGGGTGCTTCAGGTGCTTCTGGTGCGGGGTGTTGGTGTAGCTTTGGCGGTAGCGCCAGTCCCCTCCATGCCTCCCACCGACGCCATGGTGAGAGGGTGTTGTTATCCGGCCCATCGGAGGCCTTCTCCAAGTGACCTTACACGGACAACTGCTTCCCGGTGTTTCGCGTTCCGAAGAACACACTTTTTACGCTGGCCGAGCAATAAACTCGGGCTGGAAAACAGTTGCCCAAGACACAAAACAATAAGCAAATATCACTTTGAACAAATGCTACGCTTTGAGCTTCTTATTACAAAAAAACAACACAAAATCGGTGGGAAGTGGCTGGTTTATTTATTCATTTTTGCATGAATTATGGCACCAGGCCGAAAGGTGGGAGGGGAACAAAACTTGGGGTGGTCTAGCCAGTTACTATGTCTATACAACCAATCAGATTCACGACCCATGCAGCACGTTACGTGATTCTCATTCACCATAAGAATTTGTCCATCAACACTCGTACTTATCTAGCACCAAAATATCGCAAAAAAATACCGGGGACCTACAAAAACGCCTAAAATGTACATAAAATTTGTGATTATTTACAAAACAGATTTTAAAATTTGCATACAAAAATTTTTGTGACTATTTACAATTATAGTACAAAAAAATAGATTTTTAACATTTGTACATGAGATGATATGTGATGGGGAGGTATGAAGAAACAAAAAATTCCAAAACAAAAACAATTTTCAAATGAATATTTATACAAAATGTTAGTAAGACCCAAACACACCCTCGTAATTGGGCAAAGAGGCCACTGTATTCTGCCTGTAGAGACAAAATCAAGCCGCTTCCTTCTTCTAAGGGGAATGGAGAAGCCGGGGTACAAAAATAAATTGGACTGGAGAATATATAAGGTCATTCCCAGCTGAGAATAAAACGGGGCAAAATAACAATGGTCAGTGGGAATCTTGGAACTGGATCATAACAAAAGCAATGGAGCTGGAACAGGCTAGGACAAATACATTCACTCACATTAACTAGGTATACAAAAGAAAGCTAACCTTAACTGCGTGAGGGTTCCAGAGGAACCCACCCTGATGTGACTTGCAGAACTAAAAGAAAATCAAGGCTAGCCCCGGTCACACGAACCAGGCTCGCTGCATATATCCACCTTACAAGTTCACGGTGCAGCCGTTTCCGTTCAGTTTCACTCCCATTTTGAGCTGGTGCTCAAAATATCGGATTAGATCCTGATCCGAAAGACGACCTCCCCGCAAGACTTCCTCCAGACGCGTCATCCAAATCACCATTCTAGCCGTGGCCAGTAGCGACAGAAACACCATCCGCTTCACACCAGAGTACGGGGGCGACACATTGTCCACAGCGTATGTGCGCGATCAACGAGCACAAGCTCCCGCGGCGAGATACGAGCAGTCAACCGGCGTCACGGACACGCGCCCACAACGGGCGAACGCGCGAACAATGAAGAAGGCGGCGCCGACGTCTCCCATCTCCAAGGTTGCAACGTTCACAATCTGGCAAATCCGCCAGGCCCATTGCGAAACGCTTGTCATTGAGCGACAAACCATTCCGAGCCAATCGCCAGGTCAGAGAAACTCAGAGTTGCTGAGCCAATCCGCACCTGGCGCCCAAGACCACCATGAGAGCGGTACTCCACTCTCGACATGCCGAGCTATACTCCACAGTTTATCCTTCACGGCACCCTCCACTAATCCCCGATAGAAGAGTTTCTCAGGCTGTGAAAGGTCACTGGACCGTGGAATGGCCTGTAAGGTCAAGACACTGGAGCAGAATTTCGTCGCACCCAAGGCCCGACGGTCGTCATAGGGTCGGGGGAGCGATGCGCGCGGGTGAACCGTCTCTCACTACCCCCGCAAGCAACCGATCTTCCTCCAACGCGCGCCCGAGAAAATGCCAACCTCGAAGCACGGCTCCTCAAGTGGCATCCCCAGACCCCTTGACACGGACGGAGGCACAGACTCTTCTTTGTCGACCATGCTTGCGTCCTCTCCATGTGCAGGAGAACAGCAAACGCTCGAGCGCCTTCTCGGCGATCGTCACAAAAGGGGGAAGTACTGACAGCCGGTAAAGGATCATGGGAAAGAGGCATGTGTTGCACACCTTCGCCAAGCCCTTCACGGAGAGACCCCGTCGACGCCAAACCTTGACCGACGCGCGACCTTTGCCAGTACTTCAGACCAGTTTTTCTCCAACTGTAAGTCCGGACCGAACCAAACCTCCGAGGAGCTTGACCGGCCCGTCCGTCCAGTCGAAGGCCTCGGGAGGGAAACACCCTTCCAAGCGCCTAACCGCAAGCCGGAAGACTTGTCGCAGTTAATTCTGGCCCTTGTCACCTTCTCGTACGTACAAGCGCCGCCTGCCGTACTGCCTCTACAACTGCAGTGGAGGACACAAAGGTCGTTACGTCATCGGCGCGCGGAAACCCTGGCTCCGAGCTCCGCCAGGGACTGGTGGATTCCACGTAGGACCGGACTGTCCGTCTCGTCCCTTAGCCGGCGAAGGAGGGGCTCCAACGCCAGGACGTAAAGGAGAGAAGACAGTGGACAACCCTGTCGGACCGACCTAGACAGCGCGAAAGCGCCCGACAGCTTCCCGTTCACCTGTACCACAGCCTTGGGGGAGCGATACAGAAGGCTAATCCAGCGGCTGAAGTCGGGTTTTAATCCGGCGGCCTGCAGGACAGCAGCCAGGTAGCCATGGTCAATCCTATCAAATGCCTTGGACTGATCCAAATTGATCAGCGCGGCCTCATCGTCGTCTTCTACACCCTCTACGATCGTGCGAATCAAGTGCAGGTTGCTCTGAATTGTTCGTCCCTTCACAGAACAAGTCTGATCCGGTCCCAACAGAGACTCGGCAACTAGCTGCAAGCGATTCGTCAGGATCTTGGCCAAAATCTTTAACTCTGTGTTTAGCAGAGTTATGGGCCTGTAATCATCTAGTTCCCTCCCAACCTTCTTGCCTTTTCTCAACAGCGTGATCACGCCCCTGGTGATCCGACCGGGGATGGACCCCTGCCGAAACCAGTGGTTGAACACGACAGCCAAGAGCGGGACAAAAAGGTGCGACATCCTCAAGTACATTTCATAGGGCAAACCATCCAAGCCTGGCGACTTGCCTCTGCCGACCTTCTTCAAAGCCACGTAGATTTCGTCCTCCGTAATCTCCCCTTCGCAGCTAGCCGCTTCAGCCGGCAAAAGCCGGGGAAAGTCAGCCAAATAGCTGCGAAACTCCTCGTCACGGAGTCCAGGCTCCTTGGTAAATCGGTGTTCGAAATGCTGCCGGAACGCCTCGCACATGTCGTTGGTGGACCTTAGGAGATGTCCCTCCGGGTCGCGTACCTCTCGAATGTACCGGTCGCCGGCCTGGCGAATTTCTTCCTTGCGCAGTTCTGCGCCCATGTTCACAGCTTCGGAAGACATCTTGCTTAACTTAGCCCTAATTACCTGACCCATGTAGCGCCCGCTAGTCGAACGCTCCAGGGCCTCCCTGGCTAAGGCTATCTCTAGGGGATCCCCACCAGCCTCCGCCCGGGCGAAATTAGCACTAAGTGTCTTTGCCTCCGCAGCCTTATCTAGGTTGAGCCGCTGGCTATATTTGGTGGCAAAAGACCTAATGGTGTCCTTAAGGTTAACCCACCACCTACTCCCAATGACTCGCCCAGTTAATTCCCGCTGAACTAGTTTTGTCAGCTGGTCACGAAAGTCCCGTCTGTCCAATAAGGACTGATTGAACTTCCAATAACCAGCCAACCTAGGCCTAAAGTCTAGCACCACCCGGGCACAAACGAATTTGTTGTCCGAGTAGCCTAACCAGTGGAACGTTGGACATTCTAAGAAGTCTATGTCGGCTTCTCTGACTAACATCCTATCCAGGTACGCGGATACCCGGGTAGAAGGCCAACTATGCGTCCACGTCCACATGCTCCCATCCGGATGATCGACCCGGTATCTATCGACGAGACCAAATTCGCCGATCAGATCGACCAGGCTACGATCACCACTCCTCCCGCTAGCGCCCCTTCCTCTATCCCATTTGGGGGTTAGGACGGCATTCCAGTCCCCAACTAAGATTGGCCGTGTTGAATGCACCATGAAGGGCTCCAACAGCCGAAAGAAAGAGACACGCTCACCTTGGACATTGGGCGCATAAACCGCAATCAGCCGGAACGATTTGCTTTTCACTGCAATATCTGCCACGATCAGCCGGCCCTCGGCACCGACATGGACAAGGTCGATCCTCGCATCCAGGGTACGCTTGACCAGCAAAGAAACACCTCTGGCATGCCGGCTCCCATATGCTGAATAGACGACATAGTCGTTAGACAGCACACACGAGTCGACTTCGCAAACAAAGTGAGTCTCTTGGATCGCGGCCACATCCACGCCGAACGACAAGAGGTCACGAAGCAGGCGAGCCGCCTTACCCCGATCCCTCAGGCCATTCGCATTTAAGCTGGCTATCTTAATAGACATGATTTAGTTCTGAAAAGGAAAAAACAACAAAAACATGCAACAAAAACACTAGTCACATACGGGACGGAAATCCCTAGCAGATAGGACCCCGACGGACTGTCCTAGGGAACCCGTTCCTACATCGGACGTAATCCGTCCGTCTAGGACAATGCCGCCAACGTCCGTGGGGTATGTTAGTTTCACTACCCTATAGAGACTGGGGTGGAGTAAAACAGGGGACCTCCCCGAACAATTTTTTTTCCATTTTTTTGAGTTCAGGTGTATTGTGCTGAACCATAGTTATTTTCGAAAGTGTTCTTTGCTTCGTGGATGTGGTCCCAGACCCTCAGGTTGCCACCGGTGTTCCTCACCAGGGTGATGACACCTGGGGCCTGGGGAAAGCTGGGATTTTCAGTGTTCTGCCTCCACTGAGGTCAGCCTCAGCAGGGGCTTTGGTATTTTCGCCTCTGAGATGACCACTCAGAGGCAACGTCCTCACTCACTTTAAGGAGTGCTTCCCCTTGGGGCAGGGCTTTTTTCTTTTTTGCCCGAGAGGGAGTGGACAGAGGAGGAGGGAGGAAGTTAAAGCACAAGATTTCAGGGGGGTCAGTTTAAAGACTGGGGACTGGGAGGCTTTTTGCGGGGATGAAGGAAGACTTCTACCTTTAGTGCATAAGTTCGTTTAACCGGAGACACTGGTAGAGAGCTGCATTTTTCGGCTCGCGGCCTCCTTTCGTTGCTCCGGCTCCTTCTCCTGGCCTTTGTGTTGTTGTGCTGCTCCTGCCTCTTCCTCTCTCCCACGTTTCAGGGAGGGTGTCCTTTGTACTTCCATTTGCTGGGGGGAAAGACTTCTTGCCTTCCTCTGTTTGGGAGGAGACACCTCCTTTTGGGCTCGGCCGGCGCCTTCGCCGGGGACTCCTTAGGTTTGGTAGGAGTCGACAGCCCTACCGGGGTCTGTTTCTGGCAGGCGTCTTGGACAGTGGGCGGCACATTGTCCGGGGAAGGTTTTTTGGCTTTCTCCGCCACCACCTGCCATTCGCCCTTGTTGCTCACGGGAGACTGTGTGGGGGTTGTGCTTGTTTTGCGCCATCCTTCGCCTGTGCCGCCGGTTGCTGCTTGACTGGTTGGGCTGGCTGGGCCTTTGAGGCCGGATTCTTGGTTGGGCACGCTTGCCACGTGCTCCGCCGACCCGCAGACCCACACGGTGGCTTCCTGCCTTCCACGATGACGAAGATGGCACGACCCCTGCAGGTGAGGATGTTGGGATTGGCGATGTTTTTCTTGTCCAGGGTCACCTGCAGGGTCATGTCTCCCGTGAGGAATCCTGCTTCGGACCGCAGCGAGGAGACTTCGGCCACCCTTCCATATTGGACGAAGAAGGCGCCCACGTGGTCCTCAGCAATGTCCATGGGGACGCTGCAGCGTGATTTTCACCTTCTTCGTGCCCATGTACTCCGTGTGGAACTGGAGCGTTTTGGTCTCCAGAACCACGCCGATCAAGTTCTTGGCTTCTTCGGCGGAGCCGAGCAGACGTCCCACGTGGTGTTGCTTCTCCTCGCTACGGCCCTGGCTCTGATCTTCAGTGTCTGTAGTCCCTCCTCGAACGTATCCTCGGGGACGCCGATCAGTTTTTTGGGTCTTCAGGTCCTTGGTGATCAGGGTGATGACTTCCGCCTCGATCTGCGCCAATTGTCCGGTTTCTGAGACGAGCTCCGTCCCCCTGATGTATTCCGCGTAATCCTTCTGGATGGACTGGTAGTACTCCTCGTCCTTACGCTATTTTCCTGCCTCCGTTCCACCCAGAGGTCAGAAGGCAGGGGGGACGCTGGTGCTGCTGCTGCTGCTGCTGCTGCTGCTGCTGTCCGTGCCGGTGGGGGTGTTGCTGCTGCAGTTGCTGCCGGTCTGGACGCTGCTGAAGATCCGGTCGCTGGAGCAGGTTTGGTTGCTGCTGCTGCTGCACGTTTGGTTGCTGCTGCAGTCGCCGCTGCTGGATTGGTCGCTGCTGCAGGTGCAGTCGCCGCTGCTGGATTGGTCGCTGCTGCAGGTGCAGTCGCCGCTGCTGGGGTGGTCGCTGCTGCAGGTGCAGTCGCCGCTGCTGGTCTGGTCGCTGCTGCAGGTGCAGTCGCCGCTGCTGGGGTGGTCTCTGCTGCAGGTGCAGTCGCCGCTGCTGGTCTGGTCGCTGCTGACAGTGTGGCCGCCGCCGCCTCCGCTGGTGGTGGGGGAGCCGAACAGCATGCTCTCCCACTCGGTCATGGTGCGGGCTATGACGTCGTCGTCGTCTGCGACACACAGTTGCCAGTCTCCCACCGACGCCGTGGTGGGAGTGCCGACTTCCCCCTGGTCCTTCTGTGGCCATGCCAAAAAAGCGACCGATCACCGGACAACTTCTTTCTGGTGTTTCGCGTTTTCGAGGAAACCGCTACTTTACGCTGGCCCGAGCAATGAACTCGGGTTGAAATCAGTTGTCCAAGAGACAAAGCGCAGCAGACATCACTGCGGAACAACTACTCCACTAGGCTCTTCCAACGGAACAGGGGAAGTGGCTAGCCGTGGCCATGCCAATGAGGTGGCCAACTGCTTCCCGGTGTTTCGCGTTCCAAGAACACTACTTTTACGCTGGGTTCGAGCAACAAACTGGCTGGAAAACAGTTGCCCAAGACACAAAGCAATGGCAAATATCACTGCGAAAATGTCACTGCTACGCTTTGATCTTATTGCCGCAACAATGGAAGTTGTAAACCCGGGTGGAAGTGGTTGGTTTTATTTATTCATTTTTATATAACTATGTTACCGCGTCAAAAGGTGGGAGGGGGAACAAAACCGGGTGGTCTTCAGTTACTATATCCTATACCTAGCTAATCAGATTCACGACCCATACATACGTTACAATGATTCTCATTCACTATAAGAATTTGTTCATCAACACTGTGTACTTGTCTAGCACCAAAATATCGCAAAACATACCGGGACCTACAAAAACGCCCCAAATGTACATAAAAATTTGTACGGCCATAAAAAATAGATTTTAAAATTTGTACATAAAACAGACTATTTACAATTATAAAGGTAAAAAATAGATTTTAACATTTGTACATGAGATGATATGATGGGGAGGGGTATGAAGAAACAAAAAATCCCCAAAAACAAAAAACAATTTCAAATGGATATTTATACAAAATGTTAGTAAGACCCAAACACATTCCCTTGTAATTAAAGAGGCCACTGTATTCTGCCTGTAGAGAAAATCAAGCTGCCTTTCTAAGGGGAATGTGAGAAGTTGCACAAAAATAAATTGACTGGAGAATATATAAGGCTGACCCAGCCGAGAATAAAACGGGGCAAAATAACAATGGTCAGTGTGGAATCTCGAACTGGATCATAACAAAAGCAATGGAGCTGAACAGGCTAGGACAAATCACATTCACCAATAATTCAGGTATACAAAAGAAAGCTAACTCAATCCGCGGGAGGGGTTCCAGAGAATCCACCCCGATGTGACTTGGCAGAACTAAAAAAGAAAATCAAGGCTAGCCCCGGTCAAGCACGAACCAGGCTCGGGCTGCGTATTAAGGGTCTGATTTTGTTAAAGTCTGTCGGGCGCAGCCGTTTCCGTTCAGTTCTAATCTTCATTTTGAGCTGGCGCTCAAAATATCGGATTAGATCCTGATCCGAAAGACGACTCCCGCAAGACTTCCTCCAGACGCGCTGACCAAATCACCATTCTAGCCGTGGCCAGTAGCGACAGAAACACCATCCGCTTCACACCAGAGTACGGGGGCGACACATTGTCCACAGCGTATGCGCGATCAATGAGCACAAGCTCCCCGCGGCGAGATACGAGCAGCTCGACCTCGCTGACACGCGCCCACAACGGGCGAACGCGCGAACAATGGAAGAAGGCGTGCGCCGACGTCTCCTTAATTCCAAGGTTGCAACGTTCACAATCTGGCAACCCGCCAGGCCCATTGCGAAACGCTTGTCATTGAGCGACAACCATTCCGAGCCAATCGCCAGGTGAGAGAAAACCTGAGTTGCTGAGCCAACTGCACCCGCGCCTAGTTAATCACCGAGAGTACCAATTTCACATGCCGAGCTTACTCCACAGCTTATCCTTCACGGCACCCTCCACTAATCCCCCGATAGAAGAGTTTCCTAGGCTGTGAAAGGTCACTGACCGTGGAATGGCCTGTAAGGCCGCAAGACATTCGAGCAGGAAGCCATCGCACCCAAGGCCTCACGGTCAGCCATAGGGTCGGGGGAGTGATGGTAAGGCAAGGGAACATGTCCCTCACTACCCCCGCAAGCAACCGATCTTCCTCCAACGCGCGCCTGAGAAATGCCAACCTCGAAGCGAGCACGTGGCTCCTCAAGTGTGGCATCCCCAGACCCCCTTGACACGGACGGAGGCAACAGACTCCTTTGTCGACCATGTGTTTGCGTCCTCTCCACAGGCAGGAGAATAGCAAACGCTCGAGCGCCTTCTCATGATCGTCACAAAGGGGAAGTACTGACAGCCGGTAAAGGATCATGGGAAAGAGGTATGTGTTGCACACCTCCGCCAAGCCCTTCACGGAGAGACCCCGTCGACGCCAAACCTTGACCGACGCGCCGACCTTTGCCAGTACTTCAGACCAGTTTTTCTCCAACTGTAAGTCCGGACCGAACCAAACTCCGAGGAGCTTGACCGGCCCGTCCGTCCAGTCGAAGGGCCCCGGGAGGGAAACACCCTTCCAAGCGCCTAACCGCAAGCCGGAAGACTTGTCGCAGTTAATTCTGGCCCCTGTCACCTTCTCGTACCGTACAAGCGCCTGCTGTACCGCCTCTATGTCCCTGCGGGAGGACACAAAGGTCGTTACGTCATCGGCGTACGCGGAAACCCTGGCTCGAGCTCCGCCAGGGACTGCGATTCCACGTAGGACCGGACTGCCCGTCTCGTCCCTTAGCCGGCGAAGTAGGGGCTCCAACGCCAGGACGTAAAGGAGAGAAGACAGTGGACAACCCTGTCGGACAGACCTAGACAGCGCGAAAGCGCCCGACAGCTTCCCGTTCACCTGTACCACAGCCTTGGGGGAGCGATACAGGAGGCTAATCCAGCGGCTGAAGTCGGGTTTGAATCCGGCGGCCTGCAGGACAGCAGCCAGGTAGCCATGGTCAATCCCAGCCAAATGCCTTGGACTGATCCAAATTGATCAGCGCGGCCTCATCGTCGTCTTCTACACCCTCTACGATCGTGCGAATCAAGTGCAGGTTGCTCTGAATTGTTCGTCCCTTCACAGAACAAGTCTGATCCGGTCCCAACAGAGACTCGGCAACTAGCTGCAAGCGATTCGTCAGATCTTACTAAAAATTCCAACTCTGTGTTTAGCAGAGTTAAGGGCCTGTAATCGTCTAGTGCCCTCCCAACCTTCTTGCCTTTTTTCACCAGCGTGATCACGCTCCTGGTGATCCGACCGGGGATGGACCCCTGCCGAAACCAGTGGTTGAACACGACAGCCAAGAGCGGGACAAAAAAGGCTAAAAAAGACATCCTCAAGTACATCTCATAGGGCAAACCATCCAAGTCGGCGACTTGCCTCTTGCCGACCTTCTTCAAGTCACGTAGATTTCGTCCTCCGTAATCTCCCCTTCGCAGCTAGTTGCCTAGCCGGCAAAGCCGGGGAAAGTCAGCCAAATAGCCAAGTGAAACTCCCTTCGTCCTCGAGTCCGCTCCTTGGTAACCGGTTCGAAATGCTGCTGAACGCCTCGCACATGTCGTTGGTGGACCTTAGGGGATGTCCCTCCGTCGCGTACCTCTCGAATGTACCGGTCGCCGGCCTGGCGAATTTCTTCCTTGCGCGTTCTGCGCCCATGTTCACAGCTTCGGAAGATATTCTTTGCTTAACTTAGCCCTAATTACCTGACCCATGTAGCGCCCAGTCGAACGCTCCAGGGCCTCCTGGCTAAGGCTATCTCTAGGGATCCCTCCAAGCCTCCGCCCGGGCGAAATTAGCACTAAGTGTCTTTGCCTCCGCAGCCTTATCTAGGGTTGAGCCGCTGGCTATATTTGGTGGCAAAAGACCTAATGGTGTCCTTAAGGTTAACCCACCACCTACTCCCAATGACTCGCCCAGTTAATTCCCGCTGAACTAGTTTTGTCATGCTTGCCACGAAAGTCCCGCCTGTCCAATAAGGACTGATTGAACTTCCAATAACCAGCCAACCTAGGCCTAAAAGTCTAACACCACCCGGGCACAACGAGTTTGTGGTCCGAGTAGCCTAACCAGTGGAACGTTGGACATTCTAAGAAGTCTATGTCGGCTTCTCTGACTAACATCCTATCCAGGTACGCGGACAAGCCCGCAGCGCCAACTATGCGTCCACGTCCACATGCTCCCATCCGGATGATCGACCCGGTATCTATCGACGAGACCAAATTCGCCGATCAGATCAACCAGGCTACGATCACCACTCCAATTTCGCCAGCGCCCCTTCCTCTATCCCATTTGGGGTTAGGACGGCATTCCAGTCCCCAACTAAGATTAGCCGTGTTGAATGCACCTCATGAAGCAACGCCGAAAGAAAGAGACACGCTCACCTTGACATTGGGCGCATAAAACCGCAACCTCAGCCGGAACGACTTGCTTTTCACTGCAATATCTGCCACGATCAAGCTGCCCCAACCATATGGACAAGGTCGATCTCGGCATCCGAAGAAAAGCCAATCGTTGAAATGACCTCCGGTGCTGCCGGCTCCCATATGCTGAATAGACGACATAGTCGTTAGACAGCACACACGAGTCGACTTCTGCAAACAAAGTGAGTCTCTGATCGCGGCCACATCCACGCCGAACGACAAGAGGTCACGAAGCAGGCGAGCCGCCTTACTCCCGATCCTCAGGGCCATTCGCATTTATGCTGGCTATCTTAATAGACATGATTTAGTTCTGAAAAGGAAAAACAACAAAAACATGCAACAAAAATACTAGTCACATACGGGACGGAAATCCCTAGCAGATAGGGACCCCGACGGATCAACCGGGGAACCTGTTCCTGGGCGATCGGATGCAACTGTCCTCACAGGACAATGCCGCCAACGTCCGTGGGGTATGTTAGTTTCACTACCCTATAGAGACTGGGGTGGAGTAAAACAGGGGACCTCCCCGAACAATTTTTTTCCATTTTTTTGAGTTCAGGTGTGTTGTGCTGAACCATGGTAACTTTTGCAAAATGTCTCTTTGCTTCGTGGATGTGATCCCAGACTTTCAGCTGGTTGCCACCGGTGTTCCTCACCAGGGTGATGACACCTGGGGCCTGGGGAAAGTTTCTAGGATCTTCAACTGGTTTGCCCTCCACTGAAGTCAGCTTCAGCAGGGGCTTTAATAGTTTTCGCCTCTGAGATGACCACTCAGGAGGCAAGTCCTGTCCCCACTCACTTTAAGGAGTGCTTCCCCTTGGGGTAGCTTTTTCTTTTTTGCCCGAGAGGGAGTGGACATAGGAGGAGGGGAGGAGGGGAAGTAAAGTACATGATTTCAGGGGGGTCAGTTTAAAGACTGGGGACTGGGAGGCTTTTTGCAGGGATGAAGGAAGACTCTTTACCTTTAGTGCGTAAGTCTGGTTTAACTGGAGACACTGGTAGAGAGCTGCATTTTTCGGCTCGCGGCCTCCTTTCGTTGCTCCGGCTCCTTCTCCTCCTGGCCTTTGTGTTGTTGTGCCGCTCCTCTGCCTCTTCCTCTCTCCCACGTTTCAGGGAGGGTGTCCTTTGTACTTCCATTTGCTGGGGGAAGGACTTTTGCCTTCCTCTGTTTGGGAGGAGACACCTCCTTTGGTTTTGCCGGCGCCTTCGCCGGGGACTCCCTTGGTTTGTCGGAGTCGACAGCACCACCGGGGTCTGCTTGGCGGGCGTCTTGACAGTATGGCACATTGTCCGGGGAAGGTTTTTTAGGTTTCTTCCTTGGCCACCACCTGCCATTCGCCGTCTTTGTTGCTCACGGGAGACTGTGTGGGTTGTGCTTGTTTTGCGCCATCCTTCGCCTGTGCCGCCGGTTGCTGCTGGACTGGTTGGGCTGGTTGGGCCTTTGAGGCCGGATTCTTGGTTGGGCACGCTTTTGCCACGTGCCCGCCGACCCGCAGACCTCAACAGAGCACGGCTTCCTGCCCTCCACGATGACGAAGATGGCAATGACCCCTGCAGGTGAGGATGTTGGGGATTTTGGCGATGTTTTCCTTGTCCAGGGTCACCTGCAGGGTCATGTCTCCCGTGAGGAATCCTGCTTTCGACCGTAGCGAGGAGACTTCGGCCACCCTTCCATATTGGACGAAGAAGGCGCCCACGTGGTCCTCAGCAATGTCCATGGGGACGCCGTGCAGCGTGATTTTCACCTTCTTCGTGCCCATGTACTCCGTGTGGAACTGGAGCGTTTTGGTCTCCAGAACCACGCCGATTAGGTTCTTGGCTTCTTCGGCGGAGCCGAGCAGGACGTCCCACGTGGTGTTGCTTCTCCTCGCTACGGCCCTGGCTCTGATCTTCAGTGTCTGCAGTCCCTCCTCGAACGTATCCCTGGGGACGCCGATCAGTTTCTTGGTCTTCAGGTCCTTGGTGATCAGGGTGATGACTCTCGCCTCGATTTGCGCCAAGTGGTCCGGCTTCGAGACGAGCTCCGTCCCCCTGATATAGTCCGCGTAATCCTTTTGGATGGACTGGTAATAGTCCTCGTCTTTACGCGTGATCTTCTTGCCTCCTTTCCACCCAGAGGTCGAGGGTAAGGGGGACGCTGGTGCTGCTGCTGCTGCTGCTGCTGCTGTCCGTGCCGGTGGGGGTGTTGCTGCTGCAGTTGCCGCCGGTCTGGACGCTGCTGCAGATCCGGTCGCTGGAGCAGGTTTGGTTGCTGCTGCTGCTGCACGTTTGGTTGCTGCTGCAGTCGCCGCTGCTGGATTGGTCGCTGCTGCAGGTGCAGTCGTCGCTGCTGGATTGGTCGCTGCTGCAGGTGCAGTCGCCGCTGCTGGATTGGTCGCTGCTGCAGGTGCAGTCGCCGCTGCTGGGGTGGTCGCTGCTGCAGGTGCAGTCGCCGCTGCTGGGGTGGTCTCTGCTGCAGGTGCAGTCGCCGCTGCTGGTCCGGTCGCTGCTGACAGTGTGGCCGCCGCCGCCTCCGCTGGTGTGGGGGAGCCGAACAGCATGCTCTCCCACTCGGTCATGGTGCGGGCTATGACGTCGTCGTCGTCGG
>JBBBDQ010012439.1:0-19872 GCA_037127315.1 Ascarosepion bandense
GATGTGATGGGAAGGGGCAAGGAAGAAACAAAAATCCCCAAAACAAAAACAATTTCAAATGAATATTTATACAAAATGTTAGTAAGACCCAAACACACCCTCGTAATTAAAGAGGCCACTGTATTCTGCCTATAGAGACAAAATCAAGCCGCCTTTCTAAGGGGAATGGAGAAGCTGGGTACAAAAATAAATTGGACTGGAGAATATATAAGGCTGACCCAGCCGAGAATAAAACGGGACAAATAACAATGGTCAGTGGGAATCTCGAACTGGATCATAACAAAAGCAATGGAGCCGGAACAGCTAGGACAACACATTCACTCACATTAACTAGGTATACAAAAGAAAGCTAACCTTAACTGCGGGAGGGGTTCCAGAGGAATCCACCCCGATGTGACTTGGCAGAACTAAAAAAGAAAATCAAGGCTAGCCCCCGGTCACACGAACCAGGCTCGCTGCATATATCCACCTTTTGCTAAAGTTCGTCGGGTGCAGCCGTTTCCGTTCAGTTCCCATCTTCATTTTGAGCTGGTGCTCAAAATATCGGATTAGATCCTGATCCGAAAGACGACCTCCCCGCAAGACTTCCTCCAGACGTCATCCAAATCACCATTCTAGCCGTGGCCAGTAGCGACAGAAACACCATCCGCTTCACACCAGAGTACGGGGGCGACACATTGTCCACAGCGTATGCGCGATCAATGAGCACAAGCTCCCGCGGCGAGATACGAGCAGTCAACTCGCCGACACGCGCCCACAACGGGCGAACGCGCGAACAATGGAAGAAGGCGTGCGCCGACGTCTCCTTGATTCCCAAGGTTGCAACGTTCACAATCTGGCAAATCCGCCAGGCCCATTGCGAAACGCTTGTCATTGAGCGACAAATCCATTCCGAGCCAATCGCCAGGTCAGAGAAAACTCAGAGTTGCTGAGCCAATCCGCACCTGGCGCCCAAGACCAATGAGAGCGGTACTCCACTCTCGACATGCCGAGCTTACTCCACAGCTTATCCTTCACGGCACCCTCCACTAATCTCGATAGAAGAGTTTCCTAGGCTGTGAAAGGTCACTGGACCGTGGAATGGCCTGTAAGGCCGCCAGACATTCGAGCAGGAATTTCGGTCGTGTAACTCCAAGGCCTGACGGTCAGCCATAGTCGGGGGAGCGATGGTAAGGCAAGGGAACATGTCCCTCACTACCCCCCGCAAGCAACCGATCTTCCTCCAACGCGCGCCTGAGAAATGCCAACCTCGAAGCGAGCACGTGGCTCCTCAAGTGTGGCATCCCCAGACCCCCTTGACACGGACGGAGGCAAAATAGACCTCTTTGTCGACCATGTGTTTGCGTCCTCTCCACAGGCAGGAGAATAGCAAACGCTCGAGCGCCTTCTCATGATCGTCACAAAGGGGAAGTACTCGACAGCCGGTAAAGGATCATGAAAGAGGTATGTGATGCACACCCGCCAAGCCCTTCACGGAGAGACCCGTCGACGCCAAACCTTGACCGGACGCGCCGACCTTTGCCAGTACTTCAGACCAGTTTTTCTCCAACTGTAAGTCCGGACCGAACCAAACCTGAGGAGCTTGACCGGCCTGTCCGTCCAGTCGAAGGCCCCGGAGGGAAACACCCTTCCAAGCGCCTAACCGCAAGCCGGAAGACTTGTCGCAGTTAATTCTGGCCCTGTCACCTTCTCGTACCGTACAAGCGCCTGCTGTACCGCCTCTATGTCCCTGCGGGAGGACACAAAGGTCGTTACGTCATCGGCGTACGCGGAAACCCTGGCTCGAGCTCCGCCAGGGACCGTGATTCCACGTAGGACTGGACTGCCCGTCTCTGTCCCTTAGCCGGCGAAGGAGGGGCTCCAACGCCAGGACGTAAAGGAGAGAAGACAGTGGACAACCCTGTCGGACCGACCTAGACAGCGCGAAAGCGCCCGACAGCTTCCCGTTCACCTGTTCCACAGCCTTGGGGGAGCGATACAGAAGGCTAATCCAGCGGCTGAAGTCGGGTTTGAATCCGGCGGCCTGCAGGACAGCAGCCAGGTAGCCATGGTCAATCCTATCAAATGCCTTGGACTGATCCAAATTGATCAGCGCGGCCTCATCGTCGTCTTCTACACCCTCTACGATCGTGCGAATCAAGTGCAGGTTGCTCTGAATTGTTCGTCCCTTCACAGAACAAGTCTGATCCGGTCCCAACAACAGAGACCAAGTAACTAGCTGCAAGCGATTCGTCAGGATCTTGGCTAAAAATCTTAACTCTGTGTTTAGCAGAGTTATGTTCGTAATCATCTAGTTCCTCCCAACCTTCTTTGCCTTTCAACAGCGTGATCACGCCCCTGGTGATCCGACCGGGGATGGACCCCTGCCGAAACCAGTGGTTGAACACGACAGCCAAGAGCGGGACAAAAGGTGTGACATCCCTCAAGTACATTTCATAGGGCAAACCATCCAAGCCTGGCGACTTGCCTCTGCCGACCTTCTTCAAAGCCACGTAGATTTCGTCCTCCGTAATCTCCCCTTCACAGCTAGCCGCTTCAGCCGGCAAAAGCCGGGGAAAGTCAGCCAAATAGGGGCCGCGGAACCCCTCGTCACGGAGTCCAGGCTCCTTGGTAAATCGGTGTTCGAAATGCTGCCGGAACGCTTCGCACATGTCGTTGGTGGACCTTAGAGATGTCCCTCCGGTCGCGTACCTCTCGAATGTACCGGTCGCCGGCCTGGCGAATTTCTCTTTCCTTGCGCAGTTCTGCGCCCATGTTCACAGCTTCGGAAGACATCTTGCTTAACTTAGCCCTAATTACCTGACCCATGTAGCGCCCGCTAGTCGAACGCTCCAGGGCCTCCCTGGCTAAGGCTATCTCTAGGGGATCCCCACCAGCCTCCGCCCGCGAAATTAGCACTAAGTGTCTTTGCCTCCGCAGCCTTATCTAGGTTGAGCCGCTGGCTATATTTGGTGGCAAAAGACCTAATGGTGTCCTTAAGGTTAACCCACCACCTACTCCCAATGACTCGCCCAGTTAATTCCCGCTGAACTAGTTTTGGCTGGGGCCGGTCACGAAAGTCCCGCCTGTCCAATAAGGACTGATTGAACTTCCAATAACCAGCCAACCTAGGCCTAAAGTCTAACACCACCCGGGCACAAACGAGTTTGTGGTCCGAGTAGCCTAACCAGTGGAACGTTGGACATTCTAAGAAGTCTATGTCGGCTTCTCTGACTAACATCCTATCCAGGTATGCGGATACCCGGGTAGAAGGCCAACTATGCGTCCACGTCCACATGCTCCCATCCGGATGATCGACCCGGTATCTATCGACGAGACCAAATTCGCCGATCAGATCAACCAGGCTACGATCACCACCTGGGCCTGCCAGCGCCCCTTCCTCTATCCCATTTGGGGGTTAGGACGGCATTCCAGTCCCCAACTAAGATTAGCCGTGTTGAATGCACCATGAAGGGCTCCAACAGCCGAAAGAAAGAGACACGTCACCTGGGACATTGGGCGCATAAACCGCAATCAGCCGGAACGACTTGCTTTTCACTGCAATATCTGCCACGATCAGCCGGCCCTCGGCACCGACATGGACAAGGTCGATCCTCGCATCCAGGGTACGCTTGACCAGCAAAGAAACACCTCTGGCATGCCGGCTCCCATATGCTGAATAGACGACATAGTCGTTAGACAGCACACACGAGTCGACTTCGCAAACAAAGTGAGTCTCTTGGATCGCGGCCACATCCACGCCGAACGACAAGAGGTCACGAAGCAGGCGAGCCGCCTTACCCCGATCCCTCAGGCCATTCGCATTTAAGCTGGCTATCTTAATAGACATGATTTAGTTCTGAAAAGGAAGCAAAAAAACAAAACATGCAACAAAAGTATTAGTCACATACGGGACGGAAATCCCTAGTAGATAGGACCCCGACGGACTGTCCTAGGGAACCCGTTCCTACATCAACGTAATCCGTCCGTCTAGGACAATGCTGCCAACGTCCGTGGGGTATGTTAGTTTTACTACCCTATAGAGACTGGGGTGGGAGTAAAAAACAGGGACCTCCCCGAACAATTTTTTTCCATTTTTGAGTTCAGGTGTGTTGTGCTGAACCATGTGTAACTTTTGCAAAACGTCTCTTTGCTTCGTGGATGTGATCCCAGACCCTCAGGTTGCCACCGGTGTTCCTCACCAGGGTGATGACACCTGGGGCCTGGGGAAAGTTTAGGATCTTCAACTGGTTTGCCCTCCACTGAAGTCAGCTCTAGCAGGGGCTTTAATAGTTTTTGCCTCTGAGATGACCACTCAGAGGCAACGTCCTCACTCACTTTAAGGAGTGCTTCCCCTTGGGGCAGGGCTTTTTTCTTTTTTGCCTGAGAGGGAGTGGACAGAGGAGGAGGGGAGGTGGAGTGGGGGTTAAAGTACATGATTTCAGGGGGGTCAGTTTAAAGACTGGGGACTGGGAGGCTTTTTGCGGGATGAAGGAAGACTTCTTACCTTTAGTGCATAAGTCTGTTTAACCGGAGACACTGGTAGAGAGCTGCATTTTTCGGCTCGCGGCCTCCTTTCGTTGCTCCGGCTCCTTCTCCTGGCCTTTGTGTTGTTGTGCTGCTCCTCTGCCTCTTCCTCTTCTCCCACGTTTCAGGGAGGGTGTCCTTTGTACTTCCATTTGCTGGGGGGAAGGACTTCTTGCCTTCCTCTGTTTGGGAGGAGACACTCTCCTTTGGTTTTGTCTTTCGGCGCCTTCGCCGGGGACTCCTTAGGTTTGGTAGGAGTCGACAGCCCCACCGGGGTCTGCTTGGCAGGCGTCTTGACAGGTGGCGGCACATTGTCCGGGGAAGGTTTTTTGGCTTTCTTCCCGGCCACCACCTGCCATTCGCCGTCTTTGTTGCTCACGGGAGACTGTGTGGGTTGTGCTTGTTTTGCGCCATCCTTCGCCTGTGCCGCCGGTTGCTGCTTGGACTGGTTGGCTGGTTGGGCCTTGAGGCCGGATTCTTGAAGCTGGGCACGCTTTTGCCACGTGCCCTGCCGACCTGCAGACTAACAGCACGGCTTCCTGCCTTCCACGATGACGAAGATGGCACGACCCCTGCAGGTGAGGATGTTGGGGATTTTGGCGATGTTTCTCTTGTCCAGGGTCACCTGCAGGGTCATGTCTCCCGTGAGGAATCCTGCTTTCGACCGCAGCGAGGAGACTTCGGCCACCCTTCCATATTGGACGAAGAAGGCGCCCACGTCCTCAGCAATGTCCATGGGGACGCCGTGCAGCGTGATTTTCACCTTCTTCGTGCCCATGTACTCTGTGTGGAACTGGAGCGTTTTGGTCTCCAGAACCACGCCGATCAAGTTCTTGGCTTCTTCGGCGGAGCCGAGCAGGACGTCCCACGTGGTGTTGCTTCTCCTCGCTACGGCCCCGGCTCTGATCTTCAGTGTCTGCAGTCCCTCCTCGAACGTATCCCTGGGGACGCCGATCGCTTCTTGGTCTTCAGGTCCTTGGTGATCAGGGTGATGACTCGCCTCGATCTGCGCCAATTGGCCTGGCTTCGAGACGAGCTCCGTCCTCTGGATGTATTCCGCGTAATCCTTTTGGATGGACTGGTAATAGTCCTCGTCTTTACGCGTGATCTTCTTGCCTCCTTTCCACCCAGAGGTCGAGGGTAAGGGGGACGTGCTGTGTGCTGCTGCTGCTGCTGCTGCTGCTGTCCGTGCCGGTGGGGCGTTGCTGCTGCAGTTGCCGCCGGTCTGGACGCTGCTGTAGATCCGGTCGCTGGAGCAGGTTTGGCTGCTGCTGCTGCTGCACGTTTGGTTGCCGCTGCAGTCGCCGCTGCTGGATTGGTCGCTGCTGCAGGTGCAGTCGCCGCTGCTGGATTGGTCGCTGCTGCAGGTGCAGCTGCCGCTGCTGGGGTGGTCGCTGCTGCAGGTGCAGTCGCCGCTGCTGGTCTGGTCGCTGCTGCAGGTGCAGTCGCCGCTGCTGTGGTGGTCTCTGCTGCAGGTGCAGTCGCCGCCGCTGGTCCGGTCGCTGCTGACAGTGTGGCCGCCGCCGCCTCCGCTGGTGTGGGGGAGCCGAACAGCATGCTCTCCCACTCGGTCATGGTGCGGGCTATGACGTCGTCGTCGTCTGCGTCACACAGTTGCCAGTCTCCCACCGACGCCGTGTGGAGTGCCGATTTCCCCCGGTCCTTCTGTGGCCATGCCACAAAAGTGACCGATCACCGGACAACTTCTTTCCGGTGTTTCGCGTTTTCGAAGAAACCGCTACTTTACGCTGGCCCGAGCAATGAACTCGGGCTGGAAATCAGTTGTCCAAGAGACAAAAGTGCGAGCAGATATCACTGCGGAACAACTACTCCACTAGGCTCTTCCAACGAACAGGGGGAAGTGGGCTAGGCCGTGGCCATGCCACGAGGTGGACAACTGCTTCCCGGTGTTTCGCGTTCCGGAAGACCACTACTTTTACGCTGGCCCGAGCAATAAACTCGGGCTGGAAAACAGTATGTCCGAGAGACAGAGTGTGAACAAATAACACGGAGGAACAAATGCTCCACTAAGCTCCCACAACACAAAATCCACACAAACAAAAGTCTGGGGGAAGTGGCTGGTTTTATTTATTCATTTTTACATGAATTATGGCTCAAGGCCGAAAGGTGAGGGGGAACAAAAACTTGGGGTGGTCTTCAGTTACTATGTCCTATACCTAGCTAATCAGAATCACGACCCATGCGTACGTTACAATGATTCTCATTCACCATAAGAATTTGTCCATCAACACTCGTACTTATCTAGCACCAAAATATCGCAAAAACATACTGGGACCTACAAAAACGCCCCAAATGTACATAAAAATTTGTGATTATTTACAAAAATAGATTTTAAAATTTGTACATAAAAATTTGTGACTATTTACAATTATAGTACAAAAATAGATTTTAACATTTGTACATGAGATGATATGATGGGGAGGGTATGAAGAAACAAAAAATCCCCAAAACAAAAAAACAACTTTAAATGAATATTTATACAAAATGTTAGTAAGACCCAAACACACTGCAATTAAAGAGGCCACCGTATTCTGCCTGTAGAGACAAAATCAAGCCGCTCTCTTCTAAGGGGAATGGAGAAGCTGGGTACAAAAATAAATTGGACTGGAGAATATATAAGGCTGACCCAGCCGAGAATAAACGTGGACAAAAGCACAATGGACAGTGGGAATCTCGAACTGGATCATAACAAAAGCAATGGAGCCGGGAACAGGCTAGGGACAACACATTCACTCACATTAACTAGGTATACAAAAGAAAGCTAACCTTAACCGCGGGAGGGGTTCCAGAGGAATCCACCCCGATGTGACTTGGCAGAACTAAAAAAAGAAAATCAAGGCTAGCCCCGGTCACACGAACCAGGCTCGCCGCATATATCCACCTTTTGCTAAAGTCTGTCGGGTGCAGCCGTTTCCGTCTTCGTTTCATCTTCATTTTGAGCTGGTGCTCAAAATATCGGATTAGATCCTGATCCGAAAGACGACCTCCCCGCAAGACTTCCTCCAGACGCGTCATCCAAATCACCATTCTAGCCGTGGCCAGTAGCGACAGAAACACCATCCGCTTCACACCAGAGTACGGGGGCGACACATTGTCCACAGCGTATGCGCGATCAATGAGCACAAGCTCCCGCGGCGAGATACGAGCAGTCAACTCGCCGACACGCGCCCACAACGGGCGAACGCGCGAACAATGGAAGAAGGCGTGCGCCGACGTCTCCTTAATTCCAAGGTTGCAACGTTCACAATCTGGCAAATCCGCCAGGCCCATTGCGAAACGCTTGTCATTGAGCGACAAACCATTCCGAGCCAATCGCCAGGTCAGAGAAAACTCAGAGTTGCTGAGCCAATCCGCACCTGGCGCCCAAGACCAATGAGAGCGGTACTCCACTCTCGACATGCCGAGCTTACCCACAGCTTATCCTTCACGGCACCCTCCACTAATCCCCGATAGAAGAGTTTCCTAGGTCAGGAAAGGTCACTGGACCGTGGAATGGCCTGTAAGGCCGCCAGACATTCGAGCAGGAATTCCTGGTCGCACCCAAGGCCTGACGGTCAGCCATAGGGTCGGGAGCGATGGTAAGGCAAGGGAACATGTCCCTCACTACCCCGCAAGCAACCGATCTTCCTCCAACGCGCGCCTGAGAAATGCCAACCTCGAAGCGAGCACGTGGCTCCTCAAGTGTGGCATCCCCAGACCCCTTGACACGGACGGAGGCAACAGACTCCCTTGTCGACCATGTGTTTGCGTCCTCTCCACAGGCAGGAGAATAGCAAACGCTCGGAGCGCTCTCTCATGATCGTCACAAAGGGGAAGTACTGGACAGCCGGCAAAGGATCATGGGAAAGAGGTATGTGTTGCACACCTCCGCCAAGCCCTTCACGGAGAGACCCCGTCGACGCCAAACCTTGACCGACGCGCCGACCTTTGCCAGTACTTCAGACCAGTTTTTCTCCAACTGTAAGTCCGGACCGAACCAAACTCCGAGGAGCTTGACCGGCCCGTCCGTCCAGTCGAAGGGCCCCGGAGGGAAACACCCTTCCAAGCGCCTAACCGCAAGCCGGAAGACTTGTCGCAAAGCACCCTGGCCCCTGTCACCTTCTCGTACCGTACAAGCGCCTGCTGTACCGCCTCTAAGGTCCCTGCGGGAGGACACACAAAGGTCGTTACGTCATCGGCGTACGCGGAAACCCTGCCCGAGCTCCGCCAGGGACTGCGATTCCACGTAGGACCGGACTGCCCGTCTCGTCCCTTAGCCGGCGAAGGAGGGGCTCCAACGCCAGGACGTAAAGGAGAGCAGACAGTGGACAACCCCGTCGGACCGACCTAGACAGCGCGAAAGCGCCCGACAGCTTCCCGTCTACCTGTACCACAGCCTTGGGGGAGCGATACAGAAGGCTAATCCAGCGGCTGAAGTCGGGTTTGAATCCGGCGGCCTGCAGGACAGCAGCCAGGTAGCCATGGTCAATCCTATCAAATGCCTTGGACTGATCCAAATTGATCAGCGCGGCCTCATCGTCGTCTTCTACACCCTCTATGATCGTGCGAATCAAGTGCAGGTTGCTCTGACTGTTCGTCCCTTCACAGAACAAGTCTGATCCGGGTCCCAACAGAGACTCGGCAACTATTGCAAGCGATTCGTCAGGATCTTGTCAAAATCTTTAACTCTGTGTTGCAGATATGGCCCAAAATCATCTAGTTCCCTCCTAACCTTCTTGCCTTTTTCAACAGCGTGATCACGCTCCCTGTGATCTGACCGGGGATGGACCCCTGCCGAAACCAGTGGTTGAACACGACAGCCAAGAGCGGACAAAAGGTGCGACATCCTCAAGTACATTTCATAGGGCAAACCATCCAAGCCTGGCGACTTGCCTCTGCCGACCTTCTTCAAAGCCACGTAGACTTCGTCCTCCGTAATCTCCTTCTCGCAGCTAGCCGCTTCAGCCGGCAAAAGCCGGGGAAAGTCAGCCAAATAGCTGCGAAACTCCCCGTCACGGAGTCCAGGCTCCTTGGTAAATCGGTGTTCGAAATGCTGCCGGAACGCCTCGCACATGTCGTTGGTGGACCTTAGGAGACGTCCCTCCGGGTCGCGTACCTCTCGAATGTACCGGTCGCCGGCTCCGCGAATTCTCTTCCTTGCGCAGTTCTGCGCCCATGTCTGCAGCTTCGGAAGACATCTTGCTTAACTTAGTCAATTACCTGACCCATGTAGCGCCCGCTAGTCGAGCGCTCCGGGCCTCCTGGCTAAGGCTATCTCTAGGGGATCCCCTCCAGCCTCCGCCCGGGTGAAATTAGCACTAAGTGTCTTGCCTCCGCAGCCTTATCTAGGTTGAGCCGCTGGCTATATTTGGTGGCGAAAGACCTAATGGTGTCCTTAAGGTTAACCCACCACCTACTCCCAATGACTCGCCCAGTTAATTTCGCTGAACTGTTTTGTCAGCTGGTCACGAAAGTCCCGCCTGTCCAATAAGGACTGATTGAACTTCCAATAACCAGCCAACCTAGGGCCTAAAGTCTAACACCACCCGGGCACAAACGAGTTTGTGGTCCGAGTAGCCTAGCCAGTGAACGTTGGACATCTCTTAAGAAGTCTATGTCGGCTTCTCTGACTAACATCCTATCCAGGTACGCGGATACCCGGGTAGAAGGCCAACTATGCGTCCACGTCCACATGCTCCCATCCGGATGATCGACCCGGTATCTATCGACGAGACCAAATTCGCCGATCAGATCAACCAGGCTACGATCACCACTCCACCCGCTAGCGCCCCTTCCTCTATCCCATTTGTAGTTAGGACGGCATTCCAGTCCCCAACTACATTAGCCGTGTTGAATGCACCCGCGAAGGGCTCCAACAGCCGAAAGAAAGAGACACGTCACCTGGGACATTGGGCGCATAAACCGCAATCAGCCGGAACGACTTGCTTTTCACTGCAACATTCACGATCAGCTGCCCCTCGGCACCGACATGGACAAGGTCGATCTCGCATCCAGGGTACGGACCAGCAAAGAACACTTGCATGCCGGGTTCTTACATGCTGAATAGACGACATAGTCGTTAGACAGCACACACGAGTCGACTGCAAACAAAGTGAGTTCCCTGGATCGCGGCCATCCACGCCGAACGACAAAGAGGTCAGCTGCGCGAGCGCCTTACCCCGATCTCTCAGGCCATTCGCATTTATGCTGGCTATCTTAATATTACGATTTAGTTCTGAAAAGGAAAAACAACAAAAACATGCAACAAAAATACGAGTCACATACGGGACGGAAATCCTAGCAGATAGGACCCCGACGGACTCGTCCTAGGGAACCTGTTCTACATCGGACGTAATCCGTCCGTCTAGGACAATGCCGCCAACGTCTGGGGGGGGGGGGCGTTAGTTTCACTACCCTATAGAGACTGGGTGAGGAAACAGGGACCTCCCGAACAATTTTTTTCCATTTTTTGAGTTCAGGTGTGTTGTGCTGAACCATGGTAACTTTTGCAAAATGTCTCTTTGCTTCGTGGATGTGATCCCAGACCCTCAGGTTGCCACCGGTGTTCCTCACCAGGGTGATGGCCACCCTGGGGCCTGGGGAAAGTTTCTAGGATCTTCAACTGGTTTCCACCCTCCACTGAAGTCAGCTTCAGGCTTTTAAGAGTTTCGCCTCTGAGATGACCACCAGAGGCAACGTCCTCACTCACTTTAAGAGCCTTCCTTGGGGCAGGGCTTTTTTCTTTTTGCCCGGGAGGGAGAGGGACAGAGGAGAGGAGGAGGAAGAAGTACATGATTTCAGGGGTCATTAAAGACTGGGATTCGGGAGGCTTTTATGGGGATGAAGGAAGGACTTTACCTTAGGCATAAGTCTGTTTAACCGGAGACACCTGCAGAGAGCTGCATTTTTTCGTCATGGCCTCCTTTCGTTGCTCCGGCTCCTTCTCCTGGCCTTTGTGTTGCTGTGCTGCTCCTCTGCCTCTTCCTCTCTCCCACGTTTCAGGGAGGGTGTCCTTTGTACTTCCATTTACGGGGAAGGACTCCCTTGCCTTCCTCTGTTTGGGAGGAGATACTCCTTTGGTTTTGCCGGCGCTCTCTTCGCCGGGGACTCCTTAGTTTGTAGGAGTCGACAGCCCCACCGGGGTTCGCTTGGTAGGCGTCTTGACAGGTGGCGGCACATTGTCCGGGAAGGTTTTTTGGCTTTTCCTGGCCACCACCTGCCATTCGCCGTCCTTTTTGTTGCTCACGGGAGACTGTGTGGGTTGTGTTGTTTTGCGCCATCCTTCGCTCTGCAGCGTCGGTTGCCGGGGCTTGACTGGTTGGCTGCTGGGGCTTTGGAGGCCGGATTCTTGGTTGGGCACTGCTTGCCACGTGCTCCGCCGACCTGCAGACCCAACAGCACGGCTTCCTGCCTTCCACGATGACGAAGATGGCACGACCTCTGCAGGTGAGGAGGTTGGGGATTTTGGCGATGCTTCTGTCCAGGTCACCTGCAGGGTCAGCGCGTCTCCCGTGAGTAATCCCGTTTTCGACCGCAGCGAGGAGACTTCGGCCACCCTTCCATATTGGACGAAGAAGGCGCCCACGTGGTCTTCAGCAATGTCCATGGGGACGCCGTGCAGCGTGATTTTCACCTTCTTCGTGCCCATATGCATCCGTGGAACTGGAGCGTTTTGGTTCTCCAGAACCACGCCGATCGTTTTGGCTTTTTCGGAGCTGGAGCAGGACGTCCCACGTGGTGTTGCTTCTCCTCGCTACGGCCCTGGCTCTGATCTTCAGTGTTCGTAGTCCCTCCTCTTCGAACGTATCCCTGGGGACGCCGATCAGTTTTTTGGTCTTCAGGTCCTTGCGATCAGGGCGATGACTCTCGCTCGATCTGCGCCAATTGGTCCGGCTTCGAGACGAGCTCCGTCCCCCTGATGTATTCCGCGTGCAATCCTTTTGGATGGACTGCACAGTTCGTCTTTCCGCGTGATCTTCTTGCCTCCTTTCCACCCAGAGGTCGAGGGTAAGGGGGACGCTGGTGCTGCTGCTGCTGCTGCTGCTGCTGCCGTTCGTGCCGGTGGGGGTGTTGCTGCTGCAGTTGCCGCTGGCCCTGACGCTGCTGCAGATCCGGTTGCTGGGAGCAGGCTTGGTTGCCGAAGCTGCTGCTGCACGTTTGGTTGCTGCCGCAGGTGCAGTCGCCGCCGCTGGATTGGTCGCTGCTGCAGGCGCAGTCGCCGCCGCTGGACTGGTCGCTGCTGCAGGTGCAGTCGCCGCTGCTGGGTGGTCGCTGCTGCAGGTGCAGTCGCTGCTGCTGGTCTGGCTGCTGCTGCAGGTGCAGTCGCCGGCGCGGGTGGTTCCTGCCGGGGTGCAGTCGCTGCTGCTGGTGTGGTCGCTGCTGACGGTGTGGCCGCCGCCGCCGCCTCCGCTGGTGTGGGGGAGCCGAACGGCATGCTCTCTCCTCTCGGTCATGGTGCGGGCTATGACGTCGTCGTCGTCTGCGTCCCCAGTTGCCAATCTCCCACCGACGCCGTGGTGGGAGTGCCGGCCCCGGTCCTTCTGTGGCCATGCCACAAAAGTGACCGATCACCGGACAACTTCTTTCCGGTGTTTCGCGTTTCGAAGAAACCGCTACTTCCCGCTGGCCCGAGCAATGAACTCGGGCTGGAAATCAGTTGTCCAAGAGACAAAGTGCGAGCAGATATCACTGCGGAACAACTACTCCACTAGGCTCTTCCAACGAACAGGGGAAGTGGCTGGGCCGTGGCCATGCCACGAGGTGAACAACTGCTACGGTGTTTCGCGTTCCGAAGACCACTACTTTTACGCTGGCCCGAGCAATAAACTCGGGCTGGAAAACGGTATGTCCGAGAGACAGAGTGCGAACAAATAACACGGAGGAACAAATGCTCACTAGCTCCCACAACACAAAAAGTCCACACAAACAAAAGTCTGGGGGAAGTGGCTGGTTTTATTTATTCATTTTTCATGAATTATGGCACAAAGGCCGAAAGGTGGGAGGGGGAACAAAACTTGGGGGTGGTCTTCAGTTACTATGTCCTATGCCTAGCTAATCAGATTCACGACCCATCCTGCGTTACAATGATTCTCTCACATTCACCATAAGAATTTGTCCATCAACACTCATGTATCTAGCACCAAAATATCGCAAAAACATACCGGGGACCTACAAAACGCCCCAAATGTACATAAAAATTTGTGATTATTTACAAAAATAGATTTCCACAATTTGTACATAAAAATTTGTGGCTATTTCAAGTATAATACAAAAATAGATTTTAACATTTGTACATGCGATGATGTGATGGGAAGGGGAGTGAAGAAACAAAAAATCCCCAAAACAAAAAACAATTTCAAATGAATATTTATACAAAATGTGCATTAAAGACCCAAACACACCCTCGTAATTAAAGAGGCCACTGTATTCTTACTGTAGAGACAAAATCAAGCCGCTCTCTTTCTAAGGGGAATGGAGAAGCTGGGTACAAAAATAAATTGGACCAGGAGACTATATAAGGCGGCCCAGCCAAGAATAAAACAGGGCAAAATAACAATGGTCAGTGGGAATCTCGAACTGGATCATAACAAAAGCAATGGAGCCGGGAACGGGCTAGGACAAATACGTTACTCCACATTAACTAGGTATACAAAGCTAACCTTAACCGCGGGGAGGGGTTCCAGAGGGAATCCACCCCGATGTGACTTGGCAGAACTAAAAAAAGAAAATCAAGGCTAGCCCCGGTCACACGAACCAGGCTCGCTGCGTATATCCACCTTTTGCTAAAGTCTGTCGGGTGCGAAAAGCCGGGCGTTCAGTTCTAATCTTCATTTTGAGCTGGTGCTCAAAATATCGGATTAGATCCTGATCCGAAAGACGACCTCCGCAAGACTTCCTCCAGACGCGTCGTCGGAAATCACCATTCTAGCCGTGGCCAGTAGCGACAGAAACACCATCCGCTTCACGCAGGTACGGGGCGACACATTGTCCACAGCGTATGCGCGATCAATGAGCACAAGCTCCACCGGCGAGATACGAGCAGTCAACTCGCCGAGCACGCCCACAACGGGCGAACGCGCAAACAATGGAAGAAGGCGTGCGCCGACGTCTCCTTAATTCCAAGGTTGCAACGTTCACAATCTGGCAAATCCGCCAGGCTCATTGCGAAACGCTTGTCATTGAGCGACAAACCATTCCGAGCCAATCGCCAGGTGAGAGAAAACTCAGAGTTGCTGGAGCCAGTCCGCACCTGGCGCCCAAGACCAATGAGAGCGGTACTCCACTTTCGACATGCCGAGCTTACTCCACAGCTTATCCTTCACGGCACCCTCCACTAATCCCCGATAGAAGAGTTTCCTAGGCTGTGAAAGGTCACTGGACCGTGGAATGGCCTGTAAGGCCGCCGGACATTCGAGCAGGAATTTCGGTCGCACCCAAGGCCCGACGGTCCAGCTGGTCGGGGGAGCGATGCAGGGCAGCAAGGGAACATGTCCCTCACTACCCCGCAAGCAACCGATCTTCCTCCAACGTTTCGAGAAATGCCAACCTCGAAGCGAGCACGTGGCTCCTCAAGTGTGGCATCCCCAGACCCCCCTTGACACGGACGGAGGCAACAGACTCCTTTGTCGACCGCGTGTTTGCGTCTCGACAGGCAGGAGAATAGCAAACGCTCGAGCGCCTTCTCATGATCGTCACAAAGGGGAAGTACTGACAGCCGGTAAAAGGATCATGGGAAAGAGGTATGTGTTGCACACCTCCGCCAAGCCCTTCACGGAGAGACCCCGTCGACGCCAAACCTTGACCGACGCGCCGACCTTTGCCAGTACTTCAGACCAAAGTTTTTCTCCAACTGTAAGTCCGGACCGAACCAAACTCGAGGAGCTTGACCGGCCCGTCCGTCCAGTCGAAGGGCCCCGGGAGGGAAACACCCTTCCAAGCGCCTAACCGCAAGCCGGAAGACTTGTCGCAGTTAATTCTGGCCCCTGTCACCTTCTCGTACCGTACAAGGCTCGTTGCATCGCTCTGTCCCCTGCGGAGACACAGCGTCGTTACGTCATCGGCGTACGCGGAAACCCCGGCTCGAGCTCCGCCAGGGACTGCGATTCCATCGTAGGACCGGACTGCCCGTCTCGTCCCTTAGCCGGCGAAGGAGGGGCTCCCAACGCCAGGACGTAAAGGAGAGAAGACAGTGGACAACCCCGTCGGACCGACCTAGACAGCGCGAAAGCGCCCGACAGCTTCCCGTTCACCTGTACCACAGCCTTGGGGGAGCGATACAGAAGGCTAATCCAGCGGCTGAAGTCGGGTTTGAATCCGGCGGCCTGCAGGACAGCAGCCAGGTAGCCATGAAGTCAATCCTATCAATGCCTTGGACTGATCCAAATTGATCAGCGCGGCCTCATCGTCGTCTTCTACACCCCTCTACGATCGTGCGAATCAAGTGCAGGTTGCTCTGAATTGTTCGTCCCTTCACAGAACAAGTCTGATCCGGTCCCAACAGAGACTCGGCAACTAGCTGCAAGTTACCTGTCAGGATCTTGGCCAAAATCTTTAACTCTGTAGTTTAGCAGAGTTATGGGCCTGTAATCATCTAGTTCCCTCCTAACCTTCTTGCCTTTTCTCAACAGTGGGATCACGCCCCTGGTGATCCGG
Source organism: Ascarosepion bandense (assembly GCA_037127315.1). Classification (NCBI taxonomy): domain Eukaryota; kingdom Metazoa; phylum Mollusca; class Cephalopoda; order Sepiida; family Sepiidae; genus Ascarosepion; species Ascarosepion bandense. The sequence continues at coordinate 16,159 of JBBBDQ010012439.1, forward strand.
ATCGCGGGGATGGACCCCTGCCGGAACCAGTGGTTGAACACGACAGCCAGAGCGGGACAAAAAGCGCGACATCCGAAGTACATTTCATAGGGCAAAACCATCCGCTTCCGGCGACTTGCCTCTGCCGACCTTCTTCAAAGCCACGTGAGATTTCGTCCTCCGTAATCTCCCCTTCGCAGCTAGCCGCTTCAGCCGGCAAAAGCCGGGGAAAGTCAGCCAAATAGCTGCGAACTTCCTCGTCACGGAGTCCAGGCCTTGGTAAATCTGTGTGCTCGAAATGCTGCCGGAACGCCTCGCACATGTCGTTGGTGGACCTTAGGAGATGTCCCTCCGGGTCGCGTACCTCTCGAATGTACCGGTCGCCGCGGCCTGGCGAATTTCTTCCTTGCGCAGTTCTGCGCCCATGTTCACAGCTTCGGAAGACATCTTGCTTAACTTAGCTCCCACTACCTGACCCATGTAGCGCCCGTTTGAACGCTCCAGGGCCTCCTCTGGCTAAGGCTATCTCTAGGGGATCCTCCAGCCTGCCCGGGTGAAATTAGCACTAAGTGTCTTTGCCTCCGCAGCCTTATCTAAAGTTGAGCCGCTGGCTATATTTGGTGGCGAAAGACCTAATGGTGTCCTTAAGGTTAACCCACCACCTACTCCCAATGACTCGCCCAGTTAATTCCCGCTGAACCAGTTTTGTCATTGGTCACGAAAGTCCCGCCTGTCCAATAAGGACTGATTGAACTTCCAATAACCAGCCAACCTAGGCCTAAAGTTCTCAATTGCCACCTGGGCACAAACGAGTTTGTGGTCCGAGTAGCCTAGCCAGTGGAACGTTGGACATTCTAAGAAGTCTATGTCGGCTTCTCTGACTAACATCCTATCCAGTACGCGGATACCTGGGTAGAAGGCCAACTATGCGTCCACGTCCACATGCTCCCATCCGGATGATCGACCCGGTATTCATCGACGAGACCAAATTCGCCGATCAGATCAACCAGGCTACGATCACCACTCCACCTGCTAGCGCCCCTTCCTCTATCCCATTTGGGGGTTAGACGGCATTCCAGTCCCCAACTAAGATTAGCCGTGTTGGGAATGCACCATGAAGGGCTCCAACCGCCGAAAGAAAGAGACACGCTCACCTTGGACATTGGGCGCATAAACCGCAATCAGCCGGAACGACTTGCTTTTCACTGCAATATCTGCCACGATCAGCCGGCCCTCGGCACCGACATGGACAAGGTCGATCCTCGCATCCAGGGTACGCTTGACCAGCAAAGAAACACCTCTGGCATGCCGGCTCCCATATGCTGAATAGACGACATAGTCGTTAGACAGCACACACGAGTCGACTTCGCAAACAAAGTGAGTCTCTGGATCGCGCCACATCCACGCCGAACGACAAGAGGTCACGAAGAGGCGAGCCGCCTTACCCCGATCCCTCAGGCCATTCGCATTTATGCTGGCTATCTTAATAGACATGATTTAGTTCTGAAAAAGGAAAAACAACAAAAACATGCAACAAAAATAATTAGTCATGGCCGGGACGAAATCCCTTAGCAGATAGACCTCGACGGATTGTCCTAGGGAACCCGTTCCTACATCGGACGTAATCCGTCCGTCTAGGACAATGCCGCCAACGTCCGTGGGGTATGTTATCACCACCCTATAGAGACTGGGGTGGAGTAAACAGGGACCTCCCCGAACAATTTTTTCCATTTTTTTGAGTTCAGGGGTAAGCGAAGTGAAAACCCATGGTAACTTTTGCAAATGTCTCTTCTTTTTGCTTCGTGGATGTGATCCCAGACCCTCAGGCCGCCACCGGTGTTCCTCACCAGGGTGATGACACCTGGGGCCTGGGGAAAGTTTCTAGGATCTTCAACTGGTTTGCCCTCCACTGAAGTCAGCTTCAGCAGGGGCTTTAATAGTTTTCGCCCCTCTGAGATGACCACTCAGAGGCAACGTCCTCACTCACTTTAAGGAGTGCTTCTTGGGGCAGGGCTTTTTTCTTTTTTGCCCGAGAGGGAGTGGACAGAGGAGGAGGGGAGGGAGTGGGGGTTAAAGGATGATTTCAGGGGGGTCAGTTTAAAGACTGGGGACTGGGAGGCTTTTGCGGGGATGAAGGAAGACTTCTTACCTTTAGTGCGTAAGTCTGTTCAGTGGTGGGAGACACCGGTAGAGAGCTGCATTTTTCGGCTCGCGGCCTCCTTTCGTTGCTCCTGCTCCTTCTCCTGGTCTTTCAGTTGCACGCTCTGCCTTCTCCCGTTTCAGAGTCCTTGTACTTCCATTTGGTTGGGGTGACTTCCTTCACCGTTTGGAGGAGACGCTCCTTGGCTTTGCCGGCCTTTGGCCGAATCCTGTTTGGAACCTATACGACATCAACAACTGCTTGGCGGCGTCTTGACAGGGTGACAGCACATTGTCCGGGAAGCTGTTCTTCCCGGGTCACCACCTGCCATTCGCCGTCTTTGTTGCTCACGGGAGACTGTGCGGGTTGTGCTTGTTTTGCGCCATCCTTCGCCTGTGCCGCCGGTTGCTGCTTGACTGGTTGGGCTGGTTGGGCCTTTGAGGCCGGATTCTGGTTGGGCACGCTTTTGCCACGTGCTCCGCCGACCCGCAGACCCAACAGCACGGCTTCCTGCCTTCCACGATGACGAAGATGGCACGACCCCTGCAGGTGAGGATGTTGGGGATTTTGGCGATGTTTTCCTTGTCCAGGGTCACCTGCAGGGTCATGTCTCCCGGTGAGGAACTCGCTTTCGGACTGCAGCGAGGAGACTTCGGCCACCTCTTCCATATTGCACGAAGAAGGCGCCGACGTGATCTTCATCAATGTCCATGGGGACGCCGTGCAGCGTGATTTTCACCTTCTTCGTGCCCATGTACTCCGTGTGGAACTGGAGCGTTTCGGTCTCCAGAACCACGCCGATCAAGTTCTTGGCTTCTTCGGCGGAGCCGAGCAGGACGTCCCACGTGGTGTTGCTTCTCCTCGCTACGGCCCTGGCTCTGATCTTCAGTGTCTGCAGTCCTCCTCCTCGAACGTATCCCTGGGGACGCCGATCAGTTTTTTGGTCTTCAGGTCCTTGGTGATCAGGGTGATGACTCTCGCCTCGATCTGCGCCAAGTGGTCCGGCTTCGGTGACGAGCTCCGTCCCCCTGATGTAGTCCGCGTAACTCGGATGGACTGGTAACAGTCCTCGTCCTTACGCGTGATCTTCTTGCCTCCTTTCCACCCAGAGGTCGAGGGTGGGGACGCTGGTGTTGCTGCTGCTGCTGCTGCTGCTGCTGCTGCTGTCCGTACCGGTGGGGGTGTTGTTGCTGCAGCTGCTGCCGGTCTGGACGCTGCTGCAGATCCGGTCGCTGGAGCAGGTTTGGCTGCTGCTGCTGCTGCACGTTTGGTTGCTGGTGCCGGTGCAGTCGCCGCTGCTGGATTGCCTGCTGCTGCAGGTGCAGTCGCCGCTGCTGGATTGGTCGCTGCTGGCGGTGCAAATGCCGCTGCTGGGGTGGTCGCTGCAGGTGCAGTCGCCGCTGCTGGTCTGGTCGCTGCTGCAGGTGCAGTCGCCGCTGCTGGGGTGGTCTCTGCTGCAGGTGCAGTCGCCGCTGCTGGGGTGGTCGCTGCTGACAGTGGTGGCCGCTGCCGCCTCCGCTGGTGTGGGGGAGCCGAACAGCATGCTCTCCCACTCGGTCATGGTGCGGGCTATGACGTCGTCACCGTCTGCGACA